>APFE030027822.1:0-20628 GCA_000404065.3 Pinus taeda | reverse complement strand
ATAATGATTAATAATAATAAACTAATTATTAATAATATAAACAATGATATTTAATGATTTAAATAATAATATAAATAATTAAAATTATAATAAACATATATTGAGTCGACCATTCTGTCTTTGCATCTAACCTTTTTCATATTTATACCAAACCCTTTTCCTTCTTTTCTCCGTACATCAGTCTTCATGATGAGTCTGGGTTTAAGACTCGAAATGTCGACCATATAAAGATGAACACTGTGGAAAATCTGAACTCCTCTCAGAAACCGCACCACAGTAATCTACAATCCAAAATACAATGTTTATTCTCAAAGAGAAACCAATAGCACTTCCTTACAAATTACAAAATTCCAACCTCCAGATCTCTTAGATGAGGGATCCATTTATAAATATTTGTAGAGGGGTGAGTCAGCTTCTGGGTTTTTGATTAATGTCATTTCATTGATAGTTCTTGGTTCCACTTGGAGATTTCACAATCTCTTACTCATCCCTGGGAAAATTCAGAGAGGCAAGTGTCATATGAGAAGTTTCTAGAAGATTATCTCAGTTTCCACTTAGCAAACTGTCACTGCCATTTCTCTACTCTCACCCATCGCACAGTATAGAAGGCTCCTTTAGTGTGCATCCCACCTCGCTAGTGTAGCAGCCAATATGTGTCACACCCTCAGCATGGAGCAGTCTATATGGTCCAGTTTTGGCTAGTCCTAATCGGTTTTTCAGGTGGAACTTCCGGGAAATGATGTAATCAGTTGAACATGATCCTTTAGGGTGTGAAACAACACTTTTATGGGTTTAAGAGCCCTTGGTTCATCAACATATGTAATTGCGGTTGTAGTGCCGAAATATGTCTATAACAGTTTCCCCCTAAAGCATGAGGTTGTAAATCTTCTGATGTCGGGTGAAATGCTTTATCATGAGGATCAGAGGTATTCGAACTAGAAGGTGACCTGTATAAAATATAGTACAATACATCATCTTCAAATTATTTTCATGATCTAGCTGAGGCGGGCATTCCCATGCTCAACTTTATAAATTCATTTTCATGTACATAGGAGAGAGAATCGTCCGCTATTGCAGACTGGTGATTCTTGTAGAGTCATCATACCTTAGCTTGGATGATCATCTATGTAGCTATTGTATACATTTGATGTCTTTATCTTCTGAAATATATCGCAACCCGAATGGATGAAACTAGATCCGAGGTCTTCAAACTCATTCAATGTTGGACCGATGTACAAGTCCATCCATGTGAAAAGATGTTCTGAATTCGAACATGGAAAGACATCACCTGATTACCAACCAATGATGTAAGCTATTAACAGGCATGAGAGAAATCACCGATAATGATAATGACCCTCAAGGTACTACAATACAAGTCATGTGCTATGAATATAGGATCTGAGGTTGAACACCACGCAAAATATTTTCGTCGAAGGCTATTCATGTAAGCCTGTCGCCGAAAGTGAGAAACTTGCCATTGAGGCATGCAAGCTTCAAAGTACTGAAAGGGTTGTTCCTAAGCCAACTTCTTGGATAATGAGTTGATGTCGACAAGAATTTACCCGCCGTAGGACGGCCTTAATGAATCCAACATCTATGACACGAAACGAAGCAAATGATTTTCTGGAGGTGAAAATGATATGATGATACAAGGTTCAGGAATGTGAGTAATGAAAAATGGAGGGTGAAGGTATTGCAGTGGATGAGGCATTAGCCGGGTGACAAATTCTTTGAATGACTTTTCTTGAACATATCGACAACACTAAGATGGATTGGTAGCATTAACCCCAAAAATGGATGGTATGGAACACCAATGGTGATGCGACCGGTGAATGGAATAACCCAACCCAACTCAATCATGGTGATGTAGTGAAAGTGTCATGTTCAAGAGCGACCTGCTACCAATAAATTTCTTCAAGTTTTCTTCCCTTTTTTCCCCAGTCATTGCTGACCAGTACCTCTTTATTTTTGTCAAGCTTGAGGAGGATAACATATGCTTGTTCTATAATTTTCCCTTCAGGCGAACCTGTCACTATGTTTTTGCGAGCCTAGCGGCAGTGAAACTCGTTCTTGTCTGGATGGACAAGTTTGTTTCTATTGTTTTAACGAGTTTAATGACAAGGATAACTCAGTCCTTTTCATGTTTAGAGAGTTTGAAAAAGACGGAGAGGAAACTCCAACAGTCCTTTTTAATGGCATAATCCATTAAGTCTGAAAAAAGTATAAAATAGTATGAAAGGGATGACTTTTTGATAGCTTTAGCGAACCGAATATGACAAGCACTCGATATTTTTGTGGAATGATCCCTCAGGTCCAAAAAGATTAAAATGTAGAGGAGGGATGGCACTTCCCCTTACTTTAACAAGCTGGAAAGCCCAGTAGCTCGGCAATCTTTTCATATTTTATGTGTCTAAAAATAGCTTAAAAGAGACTCATTTTTTAGGAACGAGTGATGTTTTCAGGTAGCAACTGGTTCCAGGTATGTTTGGAACTTCTCAAACATGACAGTGTAATGAGGGTGGCTAATAGAATCACTCATCGCGATTGTTCCTCAAAATGCTAAACAATCAAATGGAAGCATATGATCGGCTAAAATAATGGAGGTGATGGTAAGAATAGAACCAAGGCTCAAAAGGCTGATAGCAAGGCAATCACAAAGGTTAATTACTAAGGGTGGATTCATTTTTTAATGAGCTTGAATCAGAAGAAACTATGCTCACTGGTGGGTTTGTTTTTTAACGAACTTGAACCCTGCGAAAACATTGCTCATGCGAGTCATTTTAAAGATGTCTCTCATTAGTAGGTTCATTTTTTAGTGAGCTTTCCCCATGTGAAAATTTACTCATTTCCTTTTTATGTAGGCTAGAAACGACCAAACTATAGAGCTAACTACACTAAATGTTAAAGAACTACTAAGGTTAGGTAGGATAGTTTTGTCTTTCGCTTAGATCAAACATTTCCTTTGCTTTGCCTGTGCACCGCCAACAAAGGTGAATGGTGGATCAGACCAATCACCTAACCTGAGCAGTTGAACTAAAAGCTACGTTAAAACACTACAGGGTTAGAATTAAACTAGTCTCTTTTCACTTGCATAAAAAGGTTTGCATGCCCCTAGGTGTTGAGAAAATGAAAATTTCGAAGTTATCTTATGGAAGTTCCTGAATTTAAGTAGGATTATTCCGTCTACGGAGCAGAAAAAACACTTCCTTGGCTCTGTCCATCGAGATAGACAAAGGTGAATGGTGTGAACTTCCAATCACATAATGTGTGAGGAGATTGTTGGCCCTCAGTTTTGGTCTATTTTTGCTTAGGGAAACCTCCTTAATCCTTATATTTTCCATCCATTTTCAATCTCATTTTTATGTATTTTATGCATATTTAGGTGTTTAATTTTAATTTCGCAATTTCTAGAAGTGTTTATGAAAATTGAGTTTCAAGTGCAATTTTGGACTGAATCAGAAATTACAATAATAACTATGTGGATGACATGTTTGCAGGACACTTGGGCTCGAGTTTGATGCATGGATGGATAGCTTGGGAACTAGGACTAAGATAACTCCACTTGGTTCGGCCAGAACAAGCTTTATTAGGCCCGGTCAAGGCTAGTCGAACATGACTAGTCACCAGAAAATCCCTAGGAAATAGGGCAGTTTTGAGATTTTATGGGATTGACCATATTTCTTGGGATGAATTGGATGGGTTCGTCTTAGATAGGTGGATATGAGTAGATATGATTTTTAGAAAGATTATAGATTAGTTTGTTTCATAAAACCTCTACTTAAAGCTAAGACTTTGATGCCTTTTGTAATGGAATTTGTATGTAGCTTTTGTATAATTGGAGTTGGGAGCTAATTTGAAGAACTTGTTTCATTCCAATTTGTTGTTCATGCTTGGCTGATTTACTGAAGTTTCTATAGCTGACATTTCTTCAAGTGTGCAAAGCAAGGGTGGAGGACCCCCACACCAAGCCAAGTACACTTCTTGGTTCAATTCATAGTTTACATAGACTAGTTTTTGTTTCAAATGTATTTAGATGTGTGATGATTGCTGAATGAATATTGGTTTAATTCTAATCTACATATGAAGGGACACAAAGGAATTTAAGTTAAATTCCCCTTCTATTTGATCTTGAACTAGAACTAAATTTCATTCTCCATTTCTCATTTGAAGTTATTTATGCATTTCTCGTTTGAAGCAATGGTGATTGTGATATAGTAGGATTGTGAAAAATTGGACCTCCTTAGTTAGGAGCCTCTTCTTTTATATCTTCTGCATCATAAGCCATTGTTAATTAGTGCTCTTATATTTGTCTTCATGGAAGTAGTATTGTAGGGAAAGACAACCTGGTTCTCCTAAGTTAGGAGCCTCTTCCCTCATATATTACATAAATGAATTAGAAATTGTTAAAATAGGTTTATATTTGTAATATGTACTTCTTTATATCTTCAAATTTTATCTTCTAAACTTGATTATATTTGATGTCCATTTACAGTGGATTTGCCTCCAAGTTTTACAAACCCGGATTGATAATTAAATACTTGTGTTAATTTAGTCAATAAATTAGCCCAACAGAGATAAATGTTTTAGACTAATCCCATAACCTACACATAAATGGTGATTCAGACTGGTCATATAACCTACAAAGAAATCTGTTTTTTTAGCTGGGTTCACCTATTGAAGCAGACCAGGGTGCATGCCCCCTGGGCTTCATTACATTCACCCAACTACTTGTGGTAATTAGGTGCATGAACTAGAGGTTGAAGAGACATTCTTGGTGCAAAGATACCATTTGGGGATGGTGTTTGACTTATAGCTATGTTTAAACTGGGAAATGAAAGTTGGTCGACAAGTTGCACCATTTTGCCTTCATGCAAAAAACACATCACTCGAAAGAGTGTGGAAACAATAGTTCCCATGATGTAAACATAGTCACGCCCAAGGAGTAGATTGTAATGTAGTGGCTCTTGGACTACGAGCACATTCAAGTGAATGGTTTTCCTTCTCAAAGTTATAGGCAACTTTGGAAGGATCCTTAATGGTTGACTCGTTCCGTTGTTAAAGCCTGACAAATTTCAATTCCCAAGCAGAGGCGATGGCGAGCCAAGCGCTTTCAAAGCAGTTGAGGAAAGGATAGTCACGAAGCCCCTTCACCTATGATAGTGCCAAACATGATCATTTTGTAAACTTGTACTATGGTTCAGAATGGTACATTAGATGGAAGGCGGGGACCCGTTAGTAGATTCCAATCGAAGAAAACGACCAGATTGCTTGGAGGGGGGACCGAATAAATGGCTAGATGAATCTCTTGAAATGGGGAACTTCCCTCCTGTCATAAAGGAATGGGTAGATTACCCCCGCATTCATCAGACTCTGTGTTAACAAAAGGAATTTGAATGGTGTCGTTCTCATTCTCTTTAGAAATTGTATCATCTGAAGGTGGACCTTTTGAAGGCAAGACTGAGTTGGCTGCCATCTCAACATGTTCAATTTGGTTCAGTATGGACTCAAAGGGTTAATATTTAGCGATAGGTGTTTTAAACGACAACTGAGGTATGTCAGTCAAATTTTCAACTAGTGTTGGACTTGGCAAGAGTTTCTTGTATCTAGGCAGAAGTCACTACGATGAAGAATGACGTTTATCCAAGGTACTTTTGGCTTCATCCAAAAATGGACAATCATTAAGGGCATGATTGGCTTCGCACAACCTACAAGGAAATCTGAACTTTACTTTTCATCCATTGACATAATTTTCACTAGTCGATGTTGTGTTCTCAACATGATCGACAGAGGTTGATGACACCGGATGGTGCAAGCGGGGAGACTAGTCCCTCGAGATCGGCAGAATGCAAAGGAAATCTCAATGAAAGTGGTTTCCTTTGCAAATTATGCATGGATATTTGGGTTTGAAAGTTTCAGTGTGTGGATATTCACCGAATGATGCACGGTTGCCCCCTTCCTTGACTGACTTCTTCTTCTTCTTCTCCTTCCCTTTCTTCTTCTTCTCAATTACTTGGTTTTTAGTATCACTAGTTTTGCCAAGCGAAGAAGGAGGGGGAGAAACAAATGAAGCAGAAGGTGAGGGAGAAATTCCATTATCATCTGGTTGCTTATTCGATTACTGAGGAATTATTGTGTTTTGAATGACAGAGGTTGAGAATAGCCATACCAGTAGGCCAATTGTGATTCCTGGAAGGGACAATGTAGCCATATATGGAGCACCAATATCTTCCCAAGAAGAGAAAGGTTTGGGATTCCCCCCAATAGGAAATCCTTGATTGGTGGACTCCATTACCTCAACCTAAGATCAACGAAGGAACAGGAATGTTATTCCAAATTAAATAAATTTTATGACGCTTTGACATAACTTTTCTTTTTCAATTCTTAAGAGTTGAGAAAAAGGTAAATATGACTCTAGTCGCCTTCGATTTTTAATGAGCCTGAAGTGACAAGTGCTCAGATGGACCTTTTCTTTTAAGGAGTCAAAAATGAATGAAAGTGACTAGTCTAGAAATCTAGACAGAGGGATTACCAAACCAATCACAAAACTACAATATACACCTTGGTGGTAAATTAAGGAGGAATTACTAGGGATTTTACGTACAACAATAAATATTCCCGAATGTTGTGTTCATTGCATTGCGATCGATAGGGTGGCAGACATGACTTCCTAAGGATAAAGGATATCAGCCTATTGTGGTCTCCCAATATATACTCGATGGTACGGGGAGCACAAGTCCGTACTGGCACTTGTCGTATCAAAGAGGAGTAATCACCGAACCTTCGATGAAAATGATAGTTACCAGGTTTTACGATGCCGAAATACATCTCTAGCCTAGACTTCTAGATGTTGTGCATTAAGTTCCAAAGCATTTTTATGTTCATTGAGGTTTATTTTAAAGTTGATACACTATGTGATGTAGATGTAAAATTCCTAAATATTCAATCTAAGATGACAGACAATCACTTGTTTTCTTTTAGTAATGAAAATCCTAGCTACTAAGGAAATAAGAGTATGATTCTTTCAATAGAGAGCACGGAGCAGACACTAAATGACCTTTTCCTAAATCATTTTCTGCATGCAGTCCAAATGCAAATGCACATGCATGTATTTGTTTTTCCGTTTCCTTAATGTGAGAATGCCAAAAATAAAACTAAGTACAGATCTGAACTATTTTCTTCAAAGAAACACTTGAACAATTTATTTTCAAAACAAAAGGAAGGCTAAGACGACACTTTCAAATTTGAATGGAAAATTGATTTTGAATCTTCAAACATTGACAATTCAAATCAAATACAATGGTAAAAGTACAATCAACTATCTAGAAGAGGAAGACTTTATGACACTCTTCTTTTCGACTAAAAATGACAGTTACGACACTTCTTTTCATCAAAAATGACAGTTCGATTAAGTTACGTTTGACAAAGGAGGATTGTAAATGATGAAAAATACATAAAAGAATTCACAAATCCTGATCAATGGAGGCTAAATAATGTAAAGGAAGATGGCTTCAGTAATGATATACTAATCATAAGCAACAAAACTATTGAATAGAGCTGAAAACAAGGAGGAAAAAACCAAATTCCAAAGAGAGAAACAACATCATTCAGTCATCGCACCTATCCTTAAGGGAAACATGGATGCATCTCACCTGCAACACATGGGAGGTGCGATGCATCTAGGCTACCAGTTACAGATAGTGCAATGGACTAGGGAATGAAACTGAGTAGCTAAGTTCAATGATTTAGTCTGAGCTATGATAGAAAGTAAAAACAAAGTACAAGGGTATGATCTTATGAGGTTATTGAGCTACCACAAAGGCACTTAGGATGTTTTCCAGTCAGATGTTCAATGCATAAACCAACCCCAATATGGATTGAAGCAGCGTTGGTCTACTGTGCACTTGCATAGCAAGGGCAATTCGAAGGGTAGCTGGCTTCACTTCAGGCTCTGTCTGTAGTTTATAAAGTAAACAATAGTAACACACAAACAAACTATTCATTCCCCAGTGGAGTCACCATTTGTTTCTGGGAAAGGTAGTGTCTTTTTGATCTACTAGTCCCACTAAGATGGGTAGCTATCTTAGAAACAAACAATTCAAAGCGCTTCAAGATTTCCTTTATGTATGATAGAGAAGGGAGAAGCAAAGAGGACCGACTTGTATCTTCTGCTTGGCTCCTTGCTTGTTCCCTCTCTCCCTTGATAGAGCTTGCCACTCTTCTCCTACTTGTCCTGCTTTAGAGTATACATGTAGAGGCAAAGCAACAAAACACTATCAGAGCATCTCGATCTATGATATCATAAACAATGCAGAATCACAAATACATTAACCATACAAGTGCATCTACGAATAACAAGATTCACAAATATACGATTATATGGAGGAAAACTCAAAGAACTTTATTGATAGTAGAAATAGAAGAGAGGATTACAACCCAACTATCTGATCTAGCATCATCCTTCCAGCATGAAAGCCCTATTCACCTAATGAAAAGCAAGATCAACCAAAAATACAATGTTTCTTCTCAAAGAGAAACCAACAACACTTCCTTACAAATTACAAAATTCCAGCCTCTAGATCTCTCAGATGAGGGATCCATTTATAGATATTTGTAGAGGGGTGAGTCATCTTCTAGGTTTTTGATTAGTGTCATTTCACTGATATTTCTTTGTTCCACTTGGAGATTTCATGGTATCTTACTCATCCCTGGGTGAATTCATAGGGGCAGGTGTCATAGGAGAAGTTTCTAGAAGATTCTCTCGGTTTCCACTCAGAAAACTATCTCTACCATTTGTCTACTCTCGCCCATCGCACCCCATAGAAGGCTCTTTCAGTATGCATTACACCTGGCAAGTGTAGCAGCGAGTATGCATCACACCCTAAGCATGGAGCAGTCTATATGGTCCATTTTTGGCTAGTTCAGAGTGGTTTTTCAGGTGGAACTTCTGGGAAATGATGTAATCAGTTGACCATGATACTTTAGGGTGCGAAACAACACTTTTAGGGGTTTAAGAGCCCTTGGTTTATCGACATATGTGATTGGGGTTGTAGTGCCCAAATATATCTATAACAGAGCCCCAAAAGTAAGATAGTTGATACAACTTGGAAAGTCAAGTGGCTCCTACTGTGGTTGAGATGCCGAAAGAGAAATTCAAACAACTAGTCAGAAAAGTTGATCTACAGTCATCCTCAACAAAGAAAACACAAAGTATGTCTCGGAAGATAGTTACAATGAAAGACACATCCGTGAGAAACAAACTCTAAAACACTCCAATGGAAAGTATAAATACAAGTTTTTTTCCAAAAAGCTTGATGAGTCTTCTTGCATTGGACTACAATATTGTTGAATGTATGAAGAAGACATTTATCTTTATTAGCTTACCAAATTCACAGGTCAACAAGATATTCAGTTGCATGAATTGGGGGAAAACTCCACAGGTAATGTTGCCTCTTATAGCAAGGGACCAAACAAGTGTCACAGATCAGTCGCATTTATAACCAATGCACTTCGCATTGAAGAAGCGAACTCGCTCTGCCCACCATTTTTGTTATCATTCAAAATATTCAACTTCAATGTCCACAATTATTTGATTGACTATGGCGCATTAGTCAATGTCATGCCATTCTCCATTGCTAAATAGATCAATGCGCAATGGAGCTATACAACTACATAGATCATCCAACTTGACCGAACATGTGTACTAGCCATTAGTGAACTCCGGGATGTGATCATCTCGTTATCATTCGACCAAGAGGTTCAATAGTGCATCAACATTGCGATTGTCGACATCCTAGAAGCATATGGTTTATTGCGCAGAGGAGACTAGTCCAACAAGTTGTAAGGATATTTTGCTACAGATTGGTCAGAATTATGGCTTCTATACCAGGGTAAAAATAACTAGATTTAGCTACTTTCAGAGAGATACATGAAACAAAGCACTACTTCCTTGAATGTTCAGAATGAACCATTATCTTTCACAAAACTTATGTTCGACAATCTCTTTTTAGAAATGCATCTAGGGTGTTATCTTTGATAGCCAAAGCCCACCTCCCCAGATACACAGCTGGGTCTTCTTCCTTACCTAACTAGTGGAAATGAAACTTGTACTATACTTTGTAACAATAGTAGAAGTAGTGTTGGCAATACCAGCACAGAAATCAGTCCTTGTATAAACGACTTGTGGACCTTGTATTTTAATGGATCCAAAACAAACAATGGCTCTGGAGTTGGGTATGCTTTCTTTGACCCAAGGAAAAAAATAGTTAGTCTCAAGTTAATTGGAGTTCAAGTGCACAAACAATACTGTCAAATATGAAGCACTCATCTTGGGTTTATAGCAATCCCTATCAACCTCAACATTACCTTGCTGAAAGTGCTAGGTGATTCAGAGACTGTGGTACGACAAGAACAAAACACCATAAAATGTGTCTCACTTTTTCTTAAGAGTTACCAACAAGAGTTAAGGAGGCTTATCTCTAATTTCAAAGCTTTTAATATCGTATATGTACAAAGAATGCAGGATGCAACTAGAGACTCTCTCGAAAATGCAGTTGATAGGATGACACTGCTTAGGGATAGATTTACTATTGAAATTTTGTATAAGCCATCTACCCCTGACAACATGACTAATTTTCGTGTTTTGGATGGTGATGAAAAAATACTACATTTCATGGCCAATGCTGACATCTTCCAAGATGTAGCGATAGATGAAGACATGCACGAGCAGTCTCTGTAAGACAGAGCTAATGAAAACAAACACAACCTCATCCCCAAGGGTGTGGTTTCACTTGAGAAGCTATATGACTTGTAGAACTGCTTGAATGCTATCAAGAACACAAAAGCCCTCAATTCCACACTTATGCACAAACATATTAACTTGGGAACAAAAAGAGATGTGAAGTTTGTAAATCTCAGTATGTGTTCCACACCAGAAGAGAGGTAAGCCATTGTCTGCTTGTACAGAAATTACTGTGATGTATTCGCATGGACATACGAGAAATCGAAAAAATATGACACATGAATAATCCAACACATCATTCCTATCAAAGAAGGGGTCAAGCCATTTTAGCAGAAGCCCAAAAAAGTCCATCCTTCACTTGAACCCCTCATATAGAAAGAATTGACTAAGTTGTTGGATGCTTGGCTCATATACAAGGTTCTTCATTCTATTTGGGTTTCAAAATTAGTTCATGTAAGGAAGAAGTCAAGGGAAATCCACTAGTGCATAGATTTGAAAAATCTTAATAGGGTCTCAGACAAAGACAACTACCATATGCCATCTATGGAGCACATCTTCCAGAGAGTATCTGAAACAAAAATATTTTCTGTCCATGATGGTTTTTCCAGTTATAACCAATTTCTAGTAGCGAAACCTGATAGACTTAAAGCTACTTTCGGTACCAAGTGGTGTATGTTCGCTTACCAAAGAATGCCATTTGTGCTGGTAAACGTAGGCGCAACTTTTCAGTGATCTATGGACAACTCCTTATGTGGTCTCATTGGATGGAGCATGGTGGTGTACCTTGATGATGTGACAATATTTTCCACAAAACATTTAGATCACCTACGCCACCTTAGGAAAATCTTTGATAGATGTCGAAAGTATGAGATATACCTAAATCCCAAGAAGAGTTTATTTTCATTGTCTGATGGGAACCGCCTTGGGCATATCATCACCAAGAACGGGATCAATGCTAATCTGAACTGAGTTTGGACTGTCATGCGGATTCCGCACCCAGTCAACAAGTAGGCTATACACTCCTTGGGGAAGATCAACTTCCTCGGGAAGTTCATCTCAGATTATGCGTGATTTTCAAGCTTATCAATGATATGTTCAAGAAGGATTCCATCTACAACTGGGGAAAGAAGGAAAAGGACATGTTCACCCATATCAAGAAGGATATTGCAGACTCACCTATGTTATACAACCCAAATTTCAGCAAAGATTTCTTTCTTTATACATTCTCTTCTGACAATTCACTCACTGTGGTGCTGACACAAAAGGATGAGATGAACAACGAATGTCCCATATCCTTCTTGAGCACAATCATGAAGGGACTCAAGCTAAACTTTCCCACCATGGATAAACAAGAATATGTTGTATACAAGGTGGTGAAATATTTAAGACCCTACGAGATGAAAAATCATTGCATAGTCTTTGTGTTGCACCCAACAGTCAGATTGTTGCTTGTTCAACAAGAGCTGGGTGAAAGACGTGCAAACTGGATGAGAGGACTACAAGAGTATGATCTTGATATCAAACCATTTCACACTATCAAGGGTCATGGTCTCTACAGACTAGAAGTAGAAGTGGGACACGCATAAGAGGAAGAGCTGACTGGTTGGGAGAATGAAATCGACATGTACAATGTAGAGAGAGCACTATCCACTTTGCACAGAAACTCTTTGTCCGAAGAAGTGTGCCAATACCTTGAGCACAACAACGTGTCCTCTCACTTTTCGAAGTGACATAAGAGGGCACATTGACTCAAACCCTTACCTTACTAATTGGTGCATGGAGTGCTTTAGAGAATGCACAACAATGTAATTTTGCTCAGGTTCCTAGAGGCACAACATGTAAAGAGAGTGTTATGTTATATGCATGATGGACCAACCGAAGTTCACTTTGTGGGTAACATAACTATGCCAAAACTTATGAGAGTCGATTTCTACTGGTCCACATTACTTAAATATGCACACTCTTTTGCCTGCAACTGCCCAATCTGTCTGCGATGCACTTACAAAACTCGAAGGTTAGCAGCCTCGCTGTAGCCTGTTGTAGTGGACGAACCATTCCAATATTGGGGCTTAGACATCATTGGGAAAATATTTCAACATTTGTCAAAGTAGCACCACTACATCTTAACTGATATATATTACTTCATGTAGTGGACACAAGTAGTTCTACTCAAACAAGTGAATGACCAAGAAGTCATCAGCTTCCTCTAGTAGAACATCATTTCGAGGTTTGGCATTCCTATATCACTTCTTTTTTACAGTGGCACTTACTTATCTTCATTGAAACTTTATGATTTATCTTTGAAATATGGTATTGTTCTTAAACATTTAGCTAACTACTACCCACAGGGAAATAATCATGTTGAATTTACAACCAAGAATCTCATTCACATCGTAAAAAACACCATCTACTCTAAGCAGTGAAATTGGCATTCCACTATGGTGAATGCACTTTGTGTTGACTGAGCTACACAGAAGCCCTCTATGAACACATCTTCATACTTCATTCTATATGGAAAATAAGTCATCCTTCCACCCAATATCTACTTGCCTGCTCTCCACCTATCCCAAGAATCCGGAGGCAAGCCATGTCTATTGGTTTAGTGTAGAATGGACACATTCCACAAGTTATAGGAACAACAGATGAAAGTAAAAGAAAAAATTTCACTCCAACCAAACTGTATCAAGAGATCTTTCAATCAAAAGTCTGTAGGAAATGTTAGCTTCATTGTGAGTGACTTATTCTTGAAGTGGGATAAACCCCACAAAGACAAAGGAAAAAATATGAATTTCTAGTCCCCATGGATTGGTTTGTACACGGTTCAGAAAAAAATTGGCCAACATAGGTAGCACTTACAATCACTTGACAGGAAGATTGAAAACCTTCCCGTCAATGGACAAGATTTAGAATGTTATTTTCAATGATTTGGGGCCACACCCCACCCTATGTACATAGCATGCTTATTTTTGTTATGTTGTTTTACTTTGTTCTTTTTTCTTCACTTCACTTCTATTTGTTTTATCAGATTCTCATTTTGTTTTGTAAATAAGAGTTGTCCTATATCATGTTCTGGCTTTCGAATGAGTATGTGGCTGAATTTAAAGTGTTATGACACTGCAACACTTGGTCAGTCCTGTGTTCATCATCTATGTGTTTGGTTGTCACCTTTGGCCGATGAAGCTTGTATGAAAAATATGTTACGTCTATAAGGGAAGCTATGTAAAACCATGAACTTGTGGCTGAACTGGAAAACCTCGTGCATGTACTCATTCTTCTGCTCTGTGTGATCAAGCTTCTCCAACTAATAAAAATGGAGAAGGGGAAAAATCTAAATGAGAAAACCTAAATCAGAGGTATTACATGCTTCTATGAAGTAACAACCTTTTCGTCTCTCAATAAGTCGGGATCCCTCTTCCACCCATAAATAAATAAGTTCCTACGCAAAACCCTCTTTCAAAAATATACAAAGTTGAAAGAAGAGAAAGGCTTCCTGCATAGAGAGGTGAAGCACGCAACTCCACCAGGGTATTGACCAAGGTTGCTGGCAGTGGAGAAATTCTTATGTTCCTATGTGAATCTATGGGGGTACTGTCTAGGCCTGCTGGTAGCAAAGCAACACCAGAAATGAAAACTTATACTCTACAATACTTAATTTCATGAACCAAACTACCCTTCCATATTTTGAGACACTATGATCTAGCTAAAAATTTTGTTGCCTTTGACTTAGTTGGTACAAGGTAAACCATGTATGTCCATGGTGTAAGTGGGGAAGCCAATGTAACCTACGCAATGAATCAATACTCCCTAAAATGAAAACACCCTGTGCTGTAAATGAACCGAAAGGGAGAAGCTAGTATTCAACTAGTGTGTTGCCAAGTTTTATAGCAGCTGCAACACCCTCAAAAAATTTAGCGTGCATCCAAACATCAGAGCCTTCCTTGGTTTTTTCCCCTTGATGGTTACAAAGACTCGGGATCATCCCATCAACTCTTGTTAAGCATTTACACCCATTTTGGTTTATCGACCACCAGTAATCTTTTGGCATGTTCATTGCTATGTCATGCTTGCGAGTTTGTTCTGGAAATTTGGAAGGTTTTTATTTATGTGCATGAGTTGTTTTTACTCTGTGAACATCGGTCCTAATCACACATGAGGTTGTATTTACTTTCGCACAAGCGTCGTCATGGAGGTTCGAATATCTATCTCAAGTGTCACACTTATCACTCTTAACCTTTGACTCAGTCTCTCCTAAGAAGATGCTTGTCTTGTTGGTTTGAGGTGTCTTGTCGTCAAGTCATGCTAAATGTGTGATCATAATGTCTTAAACGCAAAAGTCCACTTTCTTTCAAACTTAGTCATTTTCCATGAAAATCTGTCAACCAGACATCTGTCCTTCAACTAGTCTGCTATCTCAGTGACCTTGCTCTGCTGCCCAAAACTGCGTAGAGCTTGAGGTTGTCCTCTGGGGTAGCCTACACTAGGCAATCATGAAAGTGAGAAAATGAATTGTTTCCCAGAACTACGATGAATATATCCCCACATCTGATCAAATTTGCACTTCCCGCAACATCACCCCTCAAACCTCCCTCTAGTCAACCAAAAAAACTAACTTGAGTTGTGATCTAGGGTCACACACATCTCTAAAAGTACATAGAGCTTGTGTAGCCTGCCTACCTTGTACTGCCAATAGAAACTACGTATACATGTGGGACATGCCTCTACTACCTATGACTACACTCTTCGAGGAAATTAGGAAGATCTCACATGCAGGCCCCCTGTTGACCTACTTTACTCTCCCTCAAAAAATTGCATAGTTTGGACTGTTAACTTCCTGCTACCCTGCTCTACACTCAGCCTAGAAATTGCGCAGTTATGTCTAGGAGCCCCCCTGCTTGTCCCAGACTCTTTCCCAGTATTACGTAGTTTTTACCAGCAGCGCCTACAACCTGATCCTGTCCTCCTCTAGAAGATTGCGCAGATTTTCCTACGAGTGCTTATCTGTTTCCCTCTCTTCCCTCATCAAAGAAGTTATGCACATCCCCAGCTGGACCCCCAAAGGAAATACCTAGTCCTCAGCTTGCAAAATGTGGAGAATTCCATACTAGTTCCTCGACACCTACCCAATATTCCTCCCAGAAACTACACAATTCTGCCTCCCAACTGGGTCCTTCCTTACAGTTGTCACTGTTATCTCACATTGCACAATTCTTCCACCTATTGACATCAATACATTTTTTCCTGCCAGTGCTTCAGAGCCTCACATCTCAGACTGAGTTGTTCTCTGTGTAGTTTCAGTTCCCTCTCCCTCTCTCAATCACTTGCACCAAAACAAAAAATAATGCATCATGTTAGAATAGGAGATTTCTGGATTTGATGTCGTCTCATCATAACTAATTGCACGAACGTGTACACTCATTAAACATGGCGTGACAACGAACAAGATGAAGGAGCGCATGCTAGAAATCTTGCTCGTAGTTGAATGAACACATGAAGTACATTGAGAAACGAGCGAAAGGGACACAGACACATGCACCATCAAGCAAGGACCAAGGCCATCAAAGAACCTATTAACGTTGACATGCAGAGGTGAAGACATGTTACATTGAGAGCACACTATCACTCAGCAGCACAACAACTCGACATAGACATCACAATCAACTAGTACATGTCAGCAATGTCATGTCGATTTGAGTCATCATTTGTCTCAACCACATCACTAATATGGGCCATACATGTTGTAATCAAATGTAATGTAATGTGAAAGTCCAAAAGATGCACATATCAAGTTGAAGAGTCACGTCAATTGAAAATGCATAGGAAATCAAACATTCATGAGCAAAGCTGAAGAGTCACAAGGGTCAGTTATCACCCCTTGGCTATATATACCCCCTCAATGTATGAACAAAGGACTTTTTGCATTTTGTCCTCCCACATAATGTTGATATTTTATCATTTGTTCTTTGAGGAATGAGGAGTGGCTCCAACATCCCACTACTAGGTTTAGTGATGTATGGTGTAATGTGTCTTGGGACTTTTTCTTAATTCAGAAGCATGTCTCAGACCAACATGTTTTGATGCATGTTTTGTATCTGTTTGTAAGACTATTCTTTAAACGTTTGTAATGTATGTTTTCTTAACCTGTGCTAAGATATGATAACTACTTCGGTTATTTTAGTACTTGCATTGTTGATAGACGTCTTATATTTTTTCATCACTGTTGTCTCGCATGTGTCAACTACTATGTCGGACACTAGATAGAACATCCTGGTGTTTTCTTGGATTTAAGGACCATCAACCCCATGTGGATTACTCCGTTGGACGATGTACATGTTTTTCCTTCAACTTTGATTTTCACAACTACTACATTCATTGTGCACTATTCCGCTGAATGCTGGACATACCCTTGTTGTTGTTCACATGTGTTTCTTCATGTATTGGAATTATTCCCTCTCATCAAGAGGCTCACTTCACTTTGCCCTTTTACAGTAGGAGAACCCAGACACAAAGTTACATTATGCATTAACCATGAATACTCACCTAGCTCTCTCGAAGTTATAAGTATAACACTCTCATGTGGTAAATAAAAATAGCTAAGGCAAATCTCAAAGGTAATGGAAATAAGGCCAATTGTACCAGATGGGACTCCTACGTGAAACCGTGTGAGGTCTAGTTGGAACCTCATATCGGGGAGATCCCCTAAATGTTGGCAACACCGTCAATACTACATCAAGTCCAAACGTTCAAATCCTTGTTTTTAGTAATAGGATGCACACATCAATTAAAAGAACTAAAGTTTGCAAATTGAGGATAACATTTTTTTACAAGGTTCATAATAGCCTCATTTGTGCCACATCACCCAAAAGGTTACTGCAAATGTTTTCTTCTTATGCATTTTTGGGGAATATGATGCACTTAATGAATGAGAAAATTGTGTTCTATAAAATGCAGATGATACATGAAATGAAATAAGAACTTCCAAACAACCCAAAATATTTTTTACCTTATAACTAAATGCATAAATATAGTTAGCGGTCAATTTATGAATAGGCTGCATTTCATGGGAGCCTCAATCTTTGATATTCTCCCATAGCCCTAGATTAAAACTATACATATATTTGATTTCTGCAATGAATCACTCTCTCCATGGAAGCCACTTTCGAACCTAAAGATGTCTATGTTTGGAATCCTTGTAAAAGAGTTTGGAATCTCTCCGTATCATGTTGGGAGAATATGAATTTCAATTGGCTATTTCTTTAATGGTCATCCACCATAGAAAAAATAATTTCAGCTAATTATTTCTTTAATGCTCGCACTACGCTATAGCTCTTGGCTCCGTTTTTATTGGGGAAGTGAGGGCTTATAATTCGTTTCATACCTCAGGTTACTTCCAGCTCCATATTCACCAAACATATCAATTAAGATCCCCTAGCTCTGAACATCATGAAAAATTATGCAAATATGTGGAAAACAAATATGTCGTCACTACAAAATAGAATTATGAACAACTACATCTACATATGCAGCTACCTTTGCTACTGGATATGCTAACGTGGTCTCTCGTCTACATCCCTTCCTTTATCAGCATCAACATTTGTCTTTATGCCCGCGTAAATACAAACAAACTTGTTCAAGTCTTGAATAGATTCTACTATGAGGGATGGCCATTAACGAAAGGTCCATCAATAGATTTGGTGGATTACACAAGTTGGTAGTTGGGTTTGTACGTAACTTTGGTCGCGATGGAGAGTATGAGCAACATATATTTAATATGTTTCTATTAATGACATGAGGGAATAATATAATAACAATAGCTTGCCATGTGGAGTGTTTGCAATTGCTACATCTCCTAATCGACTTTGTGGGACTTGTAGCAACATCATCCTACCCTTTTGCTCTTCTACCTTAAATAGAAAAACAAGAACTACGCCAAATGATAAAAAATAACAATGTTGACACCTAATCCTCAGCGATTGGGAGAATTTGAATGTGAACAGTCATCAAGAAGATGAACTGAACGATCACATTCATGTATATAATAGATAGCTACCTAATGGAATAAACGAATCAGTTTTTCTGGAGTTACTCCTGGAATGACATGGTATCAGAGCATAGGTCCCAGGTTCCTTTTTTAGCCTTGCCTTGTAACTCCTCTATCCACTGCCTTCTATCCTCTGTCCACTGTCTTCTAACATTGAAACCCATGATTTTGAAACGCTGTTGTATCAGATATTTGATGTGGCCTTGTACTGCTGAGCTGCAGGACTGGCAATTCTTTTTTGAAAACGTTGTATTAAAATTATTTGAAATGTTGTTTGACTGTGGTTTGATGCAGTTAAACTGAACGCTGCGTTCCCTGATTTTCAATACGCTGGTGGTTTGTATTGCATTGAATTTTCAATACGCTGGTGGTTCGTATTGCATTGAATATTCAATACGCTGGTGATATCTGAGCTCCGTGCATTGTCGCTATAATATCCGAGCCATATGAGAGCCATGGTAATATACCATTGTTGCTCCGATTTCGATTCAAATCCTTCACAAGTCTGCTCTGTGCCTCGGCTCCTCTCCTCTCCACGGTAATATACCATTTTTGCTCCATGTTCTCCGCTAATATTTGAAACGCTGTTTGGATAAATCCCTCATCTGCAAACTATGGGATGTGGTTCCCATCCGTGAATCTTCATAACTTTGCCCATTCGCAGAGATCTCTTTACTCTATGCACGACACTGACCACTTTACATATATAAGAGAAGAAGAGTTGCTGCCCTTCTCACTGAGTTTACGTAAATGAATTCTTTTGTCCAAATTAGATTCATTTTCTAGTTCAAGCTGTAGGATCAAAAAGTGGTCTTTCAATTGCAGTTAGATTGGGGATAATGTACTGTTACCAGTTGTAGTCTTTTCACTGATACGGGCCCTGGTTTCCGCTATTGTTTGCGATGGGTCTGTTGTTAAGGAAGGCAGTGTACTAGAACCTAGTGTTATATTATCTTTCAATGTTGTTATTGGGCAGAACTATACCGTTCCATCGTATTCCAAAATATCTTTAACACCTTAGCCTACAGAAGAAGATAGTGATGAAGAGCTCAGATATGCTGAGGCTACTGCTGGTGTGACCGAAAGTGTAAAGAAGCCCTTCTCAGTGGTTGAAAATGAAATTAATTATCAGAATCTCAGTTTTGTTTTAGCAACAGAAGTTTTTTTTTCATAAGAGCAAATCTTTTTTTGCCTTTGTTGGAGGGTTATCAGCATTCTTTTTTTAAGCAGTAGAAGTTTTCTTTTCTCCACAAGAGTAAGTTTTTTTTTCTTTTGCCATGATAAGTATTAGTCTATCTGCAAAAGTTTTTTTCAGAAGAAGTAATTTTTTTACAGAATGCATTCAATCGTCTCTATGGTGGGAATAGTTCTCACTGGCAAGGAGAACTATCCTCATTGGTCTCGGATGATACAACACACCCTCATCTTCAATGAGTTGTGGAAAGGAGTGTGTATCGGAGAAGGGGACAGTGACCCAGAAAAGCCTACATCAGACAAAGAGCTCGCCATCTGGGAAAACAAGAATATCAAAGCATATGCATTAATCGCAACTCTGTAAATAAGGAGGTGAGTCGTCACCTTACAACATGTTCAACTGCTTTTGAAGCTTTACAAAAGCTGAAAGAGCTCTATGACTCACATTCTGCACTTGAAGTCGTCCAACTTATGATTAAACTCTTCACTCTTGAACTGCAAAATAATGAACCTCTTTCTCTTGCATCTGAAATAAAATCTATAGTGCATGACATCAAATCCACTAAAGTTGAGCTAGATATATCTCTTATTTCTTTTCTCAAGGCACTGTATCCTACATACTCCAATTATCTTGAGTCTTTGCAAGCAAATGGAAATC
>APFE030027810.1:0-20407 GCA_000404065.3 Pinus taeda | reverse complement strand
TTACATCAAACAATATCCCATAATAATAATATTCCATGCATGTGCATATTGTTAGATTTCCATCCAATTACAAACAAAATGTTATACATATTCATTTGAACCATTCCCAATAATAAATAATGTAACACAATTGTTTGGTTTGTGTGCACATTTTTTGTAATGACTACAAAATGTTATACATATTCAATTGAACCCTTTGCAATAATAAACAATGTAACACATCTGTTTGTTTCGTGTGCATATTTCTTCTAATGGCTACTCATATGGTTGTCCACACATATATATTAACACCAACCTAGTTCATATATTCTGTCAAGAATTCAATATTAATATATAACGAACCATTCTATAGCACAAATATAAAACCAATAGGTTTCAGCACCCACATCATCATCCAATCATGCGGCTATGTAGTAATGTATGTGGCAGAGTTGTCAGCGTTCGCTAGTGAATATTTATCAGACTTTAGTTTGGAAGAGATGCCAAGGTTGGCAGGCTCCACCCACCCCCTTTTTCATCATACATGACATTCAAAACATATACATATTCTTTATTGTCTAGATATCACACCTTCCAGTCATGGCTCAATGGATAATTCGTTGAATTGTTGTTCCATAAGTTGTGGGTTTAAGCCCCATTAATGCCAACTATTTGACCAAATTAAGGCTTTTGGTGTTCTAAGGTGCCATGGGAAAGCCCCCCATTGGAGCACCTAATCTTCCAACTAGGTTTCCATGCATTGCCAGTTGAACTTTCCTCATCAATTGTTGATGTGTCATCTCCACACTATGTCAAGTGTCAATTCTAGAATGTGCCACATCACCCTTTGACTTTAACTTTTTTCCCATTGCTCAAAATCCTATATTTCACATGTAAACTCCATTCAACACAATTCAAATTGTATTGATATTACCTTATCAAGCTCTTCAATGAGGCAATATTTCCATTGGCTTTTCAGAACTTTGAATTTTATGCCTTTTAATTAGGATCCTCTTGGATCACCTATCAAATCTTAACCTAACCTACCTGACCTATCCTACTCTAGTATGTACCTCTCTATCCTAGCCTATGTTATCTTAACCTACTCTATCCTCTCTTATCATACCCTACTCTAGTCTAGCTTGCTCTAGCCTACTCTTGCTTACCATATTCTAGCTTATTCTAGCTTAGTCTACCCTAGTTTAACCTACTCTATACTAGCCTTCCAAGGCCTAACTTTTCGTATTCTAACCTATTGTAGCCTAGTGTCCTTTAGCCTTCTCTAACCTACTCTAAGTTATCCTATTCCAACTTACCCTAGCTTATCCTAGATTAGGCTACCCTATCTTACTCTAATCCTATGTTATCCAAGCCTAGACAAGCATAATACAGTTTATCGTAGCCTACCCCACTCTAAGCTACTCTAGCCTAGCATATCCTACTCTAAGACTAGTGTAGTCTATTCTACTCTAGACTAACTTATCTAATCCAACCTAACTTAGCCTTGCCTTCCTTACTCTTTCTAACCATATTATATATCCTAGCCTATTCTAGCCTAGCCTAACTTACTTTAACCTAATGTAGCCTAGCTTACCTTAGCCTACTCTAGCCCAACCTACCCTAGCTTAGAATAACCTAGCCTAGCCTACTCTAGCTAGCTCAGCCTAGCATAACCTACTATATCCTAGCCTACTCTAGCCTAACCTAGCCTAGCTTACTCTAGCCTAGCCAAATACATCCTAGCCTACCCTACTCTAGCCTAAACGACTCTATCCTAACCTACTTTAGCTTATCATAGCTTAGCCTACACTCTAATCTCTCGTGACATAACATACTCTAACCTAGCTTATTTTGGACTACTCTAGCCTAGACTAGCCTAGCTTACTCTACCCTAAGCATGGCCTACTCCATCCTACCCTAGCACAACCTATCATAGCCTACTCTACTTTAGCCTAGCCTAGCCAACTCTATCCTAGCCTAGCCTAGCATAGCCTAGCCTGACATAGCTTAGCCTGGCCTCGCCTAGCATAACCTACTCTAGCGTAGCCTAATCTAGCCTACCCAAGCCTCCCCTAACCTACCTAGCCTAGCCTAGCCTACTCTGGCCTAGCTTACTCTAGCCTAACCTAGCTGAGCCTAACCTGACCTAACCTATTCTAGCCTAGTCTACTCTAGCCTAGCCTACTCTTGCCTAGTCTAATCTAGCATAGCCTATCATTTCCTATTCTACCCTAATCTAGCCTAGCATAGCCTAGCCTGCTCTAGCCTGCTCTAGTCTATCCAAGCCTAGCCTAGCCTAGCCCACCCTAACCTAGCCCAACATACTCTACCCTAGTCTATCTTACGAGAGCCTAACCTAGCCTAGCCTACACTACCCTAGCCTAGCTTACCATAGCCTAGCCTAGCCTACACTACCCTAGCCTAGCTTACCATAACCTAGCCTAGCCTGGCCTCACCTAGCATAAACTACTCTAGCATATCCTAATCTAGCGTACCAAAGCCTACCCTAACCTATCTAGCCTACCCTAATTTAGCCTTGCATACTCTAGCCTGGCCTAGCCTATCCTACTCTAGCCTAGCTTACTCTAGCTTAACCTAGTTGAGCCATCTGGCCTGCCCTATTCTAGCCTAGCCTACTCTTGCCTAGTCTAATCTAGCATAGGCTTTTGTTGCCTATTCTACCCTAATCTACTATACAATAGCCTAGCTTGCTCTAGTCTAGCCAATCCTAGCCTAGCATAGCCTAGCCTAACCTAGCCGAACCTACTCTACCCTAGTCTAGCTTACAAGAGGTTAGCCTAACCTAGCCTAGCTTATCATAGCCTAACCTAGCTTAGCCTATCGTGATTTGGCATAGCTAGTCTAGCTTAGCGTAATCTAGCATAGCCTAGCCTACTCTAACCCAACATACCCCACTTTATCCCAACCTGGCCTAACTTACTCTAGCATAGCCTACTCTCACCTAGATTATACTAGCCTACTTTAGCCTACACTACTCTAGCCTACCCTAGACTACCCTAACCTAACCTAGCCTAGCTTAGCTTATACTAGCCTACCCTAGTCTACCCTACTTTGGGCTACCCTAGCCTACGCTAACGTAGTCTACTTAAGCCTAGCCTTCCCTACTCTAGCCTACCAACCTAGCTTAGCCTAGCCTACTCTAGTCTACCCTACTCTAGGCTACCCTAGCCTACCCTAACCTAGTCTACTTAAACCTAGCCTACTCTAGGCTATCCTGACATAGACTTCCTTAGCCTACTCTAGCCTGGCCTAGCCTACGCTACCCTACCATAGGTTAGCCAACTCTAGCCTACCCTACCCTACCATAGGTTAGCCAACTCTAGCCTACCCTAGCCTACCCTAGCTTAGCCTTCCTTATCTTAGCCTAGCCTAGTTTAGCCTGACCTCACCTAGCATAGCCTACCTAACATAGTCTAGCGAAGCCTACTCTACCATAGCCTAACTTATGCTACCCTAGCATAACCTACCTTAATGTAGCCTATCCTAGCCTAGCCAAACCTACTCTAGCATAGCCTATCTTATCCTACTCTAGCATAACCTACCTAGCATATTGTAGCATAACCTAACGTGTAGCCTAACCTAACGTAACCTACTGTACCCTAGCCTAGCGAACTTTAGCCTAGCCTAGATTGGCCTACTTTAGCTTAGCCTAGCCTATCCCAGCCTAGATTATACTAGCCTACTCTAGGCTACTCTAGCCTACCCTAACCTAGTCTACTTAAGCCTGGCCTTGCCTATTCTAGCCTACCAACCTAGCTTAGCCTAGCCTACTCTAATCTACCCTACTCTAGCCTACCCTGGCCTACCCTAACCTGGCCTACCCTAGCCTACTCTAACCTACCAACCTAGCCTAGCCTAACCTACCTTATACTAGACTACTCAAGTTTACCCTATTGTAGGCTACCCTACCCTAACCTAACCTAATCTACTTAAACCTAACATAGCCTACTCTAGGCTACCTTCACATAGCATTCCTTAGCCTACTCTAGCCTACCCTACCCTCCCCTACCCAACCATAGGTTAGCCAACTCTAGCCTATCCTAGCCTACCCTAGCTTAGCTTACTCTATTCTAGCCTAACCTAGTTTAGCTTGGCATCACCTAGCATAGCCTAATTAACATACTCTAGCCTAGCCTAGCCAAGCCTACTCTAGCATAGCCTACTCTAGGCTACCTTAGACTACCCTAACCTAGCCTAGCCTAACCTACTCTAACCTACCAACCTAGCCCAACCTGACCTATCTTATACTAGCCTACTCTAGTTTACCCTACTACAGGCTACCCTAGCCTACCCTAACCTAGTCTACTTAAACCTAACCTAGCATACCCTAGGTTACCTTAACATCACCTTCCTTAGCCTACTCCAGCCTAGCCTAGCCTACCCAACCATAGGTTAGCCAACTCTAGCCTACTCTAGGCTACCCTAGACTACCATAACCTAGCCTAGCCTAGCCTACTCTAACCTACCAACCTAGCCTAACCTAGCCTAACCTATCTTATACTAGCCTACTCTAGTTTACCCTACTACAGGCTACCCTAGCCTACCCTAACCTAGTCTACTTAAACCTAAATTAGCCTACCCTAGGTTACCCTAACATACCCTTCCTTAGCCTACTGCAGCCTAGCCTAGCCTACCCAACCATAGGTTAGCTATACCCTAGCCTACCCTAGCTTAGCCTACTCTAACCTAGCCTAACCTATTTTAGCTTGGCCTCACCTTCCATAGCCTACCTAACATAGTCCAGCCTAGCCTACCCTAGCTTAGCCTACTCCTAGCCTAGCCTAACCTAGTTTAGCTTGGCCTCACCTAGCATAGCCAACCTAACATAGTTTAGCCTAGCCTAGCCAAGCCTACTCTAGCATAGCCTAGCTTATCCTACTCTAGCATATCCTACCCTAACGTAGTCTAGCCTAGCCTAGCCAAACCAAACCTACCCTAGCATAACCTAGCTTATCCTACTCTAGCATAACCTACCCTAGTGTATTGTAGCCTAGCCTAATGTAACGTACTCTACACTAGCCTAGCGAACTTTACCCTAGCCTAGACTAGCCTACTTTAACTTTGCCTAGACTAACTTACTCTACCCTAGCCTACTCTAGCCTAACCTACTCTTGTCTAACGTACTCTAGGTTCACCTAGCCTAGCCTAATAGCCCACCTAGACTACCCTATCTTAGCCTACTCTAGGCTACATTTTCTTAGCCTAGCCTAGCCTAACCTAACTTAATTTACCATAGCCTATTCTAGCCTAACCTACTCTTGTCTAGCCTACTCTAGGTTTGCCTAGCCTACCCTAATAGCCTACCTAGCCTACACTAGGCTACGTTTTCTTAGCCTAGCCTAGCCTAACCTAACTTAATTTACCCTAGCCTGTTCTAGCCTAACCTACTCTTGTCTAGCCTACTCTAGGTTCACCTAGCCTAGCCTAATAGCCTACCCCATCCTAGCCTACTCTAGCCTAGCCTAGCCTACTCTGGCCTAACCTACTCTAGTCTAGCATACTTCATCTCACCCTAGGCTAGCCTACCTTAGCCTACCCTAGCCTACTTTAACCTAACCTACTCTTTCCTAGCATACTCTATCCTAGCCTAACCTAATGTAGCCTAAGCCTAACCTACTCTAGCCCGACCTAGACTACTATAACGTACCCTAGCCTACCCTACCTTAGCCTAATCTATCCTAGTCTATTCTATCTTAGCCTACTCTAGCCTACCCTAGCCTACCTTATCGTACTCTTGCCTATGCTAGCTTAGTCTAGCCTACCCTACCCTACCCTACTCTACTCTAGCCTAGCCTAACGTACTCTTGCCTAGCCTAGCCTACTCTAGCCTACCCTAGCCTTCTCTAGCCTACCCTAGCCTAGTCTACCTTAGCGTAGCCTAGCCTGGCCTACTCTAGCTTAGCTTACTCTAGCCTACCCTAGCCTACCCTATTGTACCCTAGCCTAGCTCAGTCTAACCTAACCTAACCTAGACTAGCCTAGCCTACTCTAGCTTACCCTACCCAAGCCCAACCCACTCTAGCCTAGCCTATTCTAACCTACCAAGCTAGCGTAGCCTAACCTAGGTTATGCAAGCCTACTCTAGTTTACCCTACCATAACCTACCCTAGTTTACCCTAACCTCGTCTACTTAAACCTAGCCTTGCCTACTCTAGGCTATCTTGACATAGCCTTCCTTAGCCTACTCTAGCCTACCGTACCCTACCCTACCTAACCATAGGTTAGCC
Source organism: Pinus taeda (assembly GCA_000404065.3). Taxonomy (NCBI): domain Eukaryota; kingdom Viridiplantae; phylum Streptophyta; class Pinopsida; order Pinales; family Pinaceae; genus Pinus; species Pinus taeda. Next base: position 14,180 of record APFE030027810.1, on the reverse strand, counting down.
AACTCTAGCCTACCCCAGCTTACCCTAGCTTAGTCTACCCTAGCCTAACCTAGTTTAGCTTGGCCTCACCTAGCATAGCCTACCTAACATAGTCTAGACTAGCCTAGCCAAGCCTGCTCTAGCATAACCTATCTTATCGTACCCTAGCATAACCTACCCTAGCATTGGCTAGCCTAGCCAAGCCAAGCCAAACCTACTCTAGCTTATCCTACTCTAGCATAACCTACCCTAGTGAGTAGCGTAACGTAACCTACCCTACCTTAGCCTTGCATAGCCTGGCCTACTTTAGCTTAGCCTAGCCTAGACTAGCCTACTTTAGCTTAGCCTAGACTACCCTAGCCTAGCCTAGACTAGCCTACTTTAGCTTAGCCTAGCCTAGCCTAGTCTAACTTACTCTACCCTAGCCTACTCTAGCCTAACCTACTCTTGTCTAGCCTACTCTAGGTTTGCCTAGCCTAGCCTACTAGCCTACCTAGCCTACCCTATCCTACCCTACTCTAGCCTACTTTAGTTGCGCCTAGTCTAGCCTAGCCTAACTTACTCTACCTTAGCCTAACTTACTCTACCCTAGCCTACTCTTCTCTAGCCTACTCTATACCCTAACCTCGTCTACTTAAACCTAGCCTTGCCTACTCTAGGCTATCTTGACATAGCCTTCCTTAGCCTACTCTAGCCTACCGTAGCCTACCCTACCTAACTATAGGTTAGCCAACCCTAGCTTACCCTAGCTTAGTCTACCCTAGCCTAACCTAGTTTAGCTTGGCCTCACCTAGCATAGCCTACCTAACATAGTCTAGACTAGCCTAGCCAAGCCTGCTCTAGCATAACCTATCTTATCCTACCCTAGCATAACCTACCCTAGCATTGGCTAGCCTAGCCTAGCCAAACCTACTCTAGCATAGCCTAGCTTATCCTACTCTAGCATAACCTACCCTAGTGAGTAGCCTAACGTAACCTACTCTACCTTAGCCTTGCGTAGCTTGGCCTACTTTAGCTTAGCCTAGCCTAGACTAGCCTACTTTAGCTTAGCCTAGACTACCTAGCCTAGCCTAGACTAGCCTACTTTAGCTTAGCCTAGCCTAGCCTAGTTTAACTTACTCTACCCTAGCCTACTCTAGCCTAACCTACTCTTGTCTAGCCTACTCTAGGTTTGCCTAGCCTAGCCTACTAGCCTACCTAGCCTACCCTATCCTACCCTACTCTAGCCTACTTTAGTTGCGCCTAGTCTAGCCTAGCCTAACTTACTCTACCCTAGCCTACTCTAGGTTCGCCTAGCCTAGCCTACTAGCCTACCCTATCCTATCCTACTCTAGCCTAGCCTAGCTTACTCTGGCCTAACCTGCTCTAGTCTAGCATACTTCAGCTTACCCTTGGCTACCCTACCTTAGCCTACCCTAGCCTACTATAACCTAACCCTAGCCTAGCCTAACCTACTCTACTCTAGCCTACCGTACCTTAGCCTAATCTATCCTAGCCTACTCTAGCCTGGCCTACTCTAGCTTAGCCAACTCTAGCTTAGCCTACTCTAACCTACCCTAGCCTACCCTATCGTACTCTAGCCTAGCCTAGCCTAGCCTAGCATACTCTACTTTAGCCTAGCCTATCCTACTCTTGCCTAGCCTAGCGTAGCCTAGCCTACTCTTTCCTAACATAACCTATTCTTGCCTAGCCTAGCCTACCCTAGCCTAGGTTACTCTAGCCTACCCTACCCAAGCCCGACCCACTCTAGCCTACCCTACTCTAGCTTAGCCTACTCTAGCCTACCCTACCCTACCCTATTGTACTCTAGCCTAGCTTAGTCTAGCCTTGCCTATCCTAGCCTACTCTACTCTACTCTACTCTAGCCTAGCCTAACCTACTCTAACCTATCCTACTCTAACCTAGTCTACCCTAGCCTTGCCTAGCCTAGCCTAGCCTAACCTACTATGGCATTTCCTAGTCTAGCCTACTCTAGCCTACTCTACTCTTTCAGAGCCTAACCCAACCTACTCTTTCCTATCCTAGCTTATCCTGCTCTTTCCTAGCCTAGCCTAGCCTAGCAAACTCTTTCCTAGCCTACCCTACCCTACCCTACCCTACAATAGCCTTGCCTACTTTAGCGTGGCCTAGCCTACGCTACCCTAGCTTAATATATTCCTAGCCTAACACTAGACTACCATATTCTAATCTAGCATAACCTACCATGCTCTATCTTAGCCTAGCCTCACCTAGCCTAGCTTAGCCTAGCCTCACCTAGCCTACTCTAGCCTAGCTTAGCCTAGCCTACTCTAGCCTAGCCTAGGAAAACCTACTCTAGCTTTCGCTTAGCTTGGCTTAGCCAAGCTTACTCTAACCCCATCTAGATCTATAAAAATTTATATATATGTATTGTAGTTGAGACATTTAATAAAACGCATATTTAAAATCAATTTTAAACAATTTTTCATTATATATTATATTATTTTAGTATTATTAGTAAAATATAGTGTAGAATTTAATAAAAATATTAATTATCTAAATTTTAAAATAATTAAAAAATAAAATAAAATAAATAATATCATTAATAAAGAAATTAATTTATAAAAGAATTTTTTTATGAGTGACAAATTCACTACTAATTTAATAATTGAAAAACTTAGGTGAAACCAGAAATTATTATTTTTATTTAAATTTTTATTTAAAATATATATAATAAATTTAAAAAACATCACTTGCATTTGAATCTTTATTTAAAATATATATACCAAGCTTTAAATTAAATTGAAATATCATCTCACAAATTGATGATGCTATAGTCTGAAATGTTTTCTATATGGTTAATTACAGGACTGGTTTGACATTTGTGTTTCACTCAATTAAAAGAAAAAACCCATTACATGGTTGGTTTGACGCCTCAATTTCCATTGTTACAGGGCTGAAAGAAGGAATTAACAAAAATACTTATTACAGGGTTGGTTTGACATTTGGATTTCACTTAATTAAAAGTAAATACTCATTACAGGGCTGATTTGACATTTCAATTTAGCGTTGAAAGAAGGAATTAACAGAAAGAAAAAATAAAATAAAAATACCTTATTCTTGTTGTGGTTGACTAGGAAGAAATTAACCTAAAGAAATCTGAAATGAAAGGAAAGAATTGAGGTACCTGTAATTGAATCCCTAAACATTGATTATGTTGTAGGAACTCTTCAATTGGAGGTTGTTTTCCATCGAACCTCTTAAATAACCTGCATCAGATTTGAGATAAATGAACATGCATTAAAATGGCGGTAATGAATTAAAAGTATATTACGGAAAATGAAAAACAGAGTACAAATGAATTAATGATAATATGTACCTGAAATTAATGGGGAGAGAGCAGAGCCATTATTGAGAGAGAGTCGTGAATGTTCAGTTGCTGGACTGCCCTTCCTTTGACTTTGGGAATCAAACAGACTCACATTCACTCAACTCAACTCACATTCTTAGTCGTTTATTCTAATAATCTGTTTAATGACGAGGTAATTTAAATCAACCGAATGGAGAACAGACTAACTATGAGATGGATTGTTAGCCGGGCTAAAGAAATTAACAAGAGGAAAATGAAATAAGAAAACTCAAATGAGTGGGATCGCTGAAATGACCAAACGAGGGTTTGCTTTGAAAGTAGAGCTGAGAGGAAATTATGGGCAATCAAGCCCATGTAGGTTCTATTTCTATCCATTTCAACGATACAACATAAAACAGTGGAATGGATCACTTGAATAATTTTCAGCGAAATGAAAGAAATGCCCTGCAATATAAGATTTGAGATACAATGGTAGAAATGAATTAAAAAGAAACTATTAAATCTATTAGAGGAGACAAAAGCAGAAGGAAAATAAAATGATAAAACTGAAATGAATGGATTGAGGTTGCTCTGAGAGTAAAGTAGCTGTAATCGAATCCCATGGAGGTTACTATTCATCACATAAAAGAATGGAAGCGATTTCTCTGAAATAATTGTGACAGAAATGAAAGAAATGCCTTGCACTAGATTCGATAGACATAGACATGCATTTCAATGGCCGAAATGAATTAAAAAGAACAGAGAAAAGCAGAGTGCAAATAAATTTGACCGATTGAGAAAGAAACCATAAAAGAGTCAAACCAGCAGAAGGAAAATGAAATAATAAGACTCACATGGGTGGGATCGCTGAAATGACAAGGAAGAAAAACAGAGCAGAATGCAAATATATTAAAATAACATGTACCTGAAATTGAAATAAGCCATTACAGAGAGAGCGCACTCGACCGCCCCTCCAGCATTGGATGACCGAATTTCCCCGTCATACGAAGTGACCAGCTTGACACCGGCATACACTCAGGATTAAGCATAAGACATTCACAGAATTAGACTCAGACACCATATGAAATTTCATGATGGAATATCTTTCTTTATACCACCTACATTCGTGATTAAATAATATATAACATTGCTTTCAAGGGAGACATATAACGTTCCTTTCAACGAATACAATGATAACATTACTTCAACGGATGCATATAACGCTCCTCTCAACGGATACATTGATAACGTTTATATTTCCCTCCACAAATGCGTTCATTTTTTAAAATTTGTGCAACCTACCAATCCATAAAATGCAGGTATAATTAAAAAGCAGGCATAGACGTGCTTTTCTTTTCTTCAGTTGAGATGTTTCTTTTTTTTAGTTTACATTTTCGTTTTTAGAATATATATATTCGCTTTTAATTAGGGATTTGCCATATTTTACTAAATTTACATTTATAATTTTTTTGATAAAAAATTATTTGATATTCATGCATCAAGCCATTGTAAAATTAAAATGCTGAAGTCGATTTGTAATTTAGATTTTCTAGTTATATTAATGAGATATGAGCAGTGGTTCGATATAGGATTTCCTTAATATGCAGATAGAATGTAGTTTTTAGATTCTATTAAGTATAATTTATTTCTTGAAACATGGAAATCAAATTATAATTGAGAGGCTTACATTCTAGAACGAAATTGTGATCCAAAATGGTGTTAACTTATAATAAGGTGGTTTTTTGAATAAACTATTTCAAAAAAATCTAGTGTAATTGTGCATTTTGATAATTTAGAGGAGCAAATAATTTCTTTTCTCTCCTTTTTTTAGCATCAACTTCTAATTCTAGCACCACAATTTCTTTTCTTTTTTTGAAATCCAAGATTTTTTTTGGAGAAACTCAAGCACTGCTTCTCCACATTTATGGATGGAATCCTTAATAAAGTTATTGGGTTAGCCTAGTGTGCCAAACCTATGTGGATTTCACCAAACATATGTTGGAACAAATCTAGAAAGATGCCTAATGAAGTTAGGAGCGAGCTACCAATTGCTCTAACCTCTTGGACTACTTTCAACTTCACTTGATATGTTCTTGATGGCATTTTTCTTAAACGTGTCCATTTTATTTCTCTACATCCTTCTTTCTTTGAGTTATTCTTTTATTTCTCCGCATCTTTCCTTCTTTGAGTTATTCTTCTAGCCTTTTGTAGTTTTCTTTTTAGCTATAAGATCTTCTTCTTCTATTGTTGGCGTAGCTATAGGAGATGTTGTTGCACTCTTGTGTTTTTGCTATGTATTGAACTAGTTGTACTTTTGTTCCCATGGGTATATCCTCTTCGTATTTCATTGGATACTAATAAACCTTTCTTGGTTTATCTTTCTATCTATTAATCATGTTTTCTAGATTATTGGTGCCTATTTTTTTGTTAGTTTCTAGTGAAAGTTTGGAGATTTTGAATGTCATTGTCTATTGTTTTGGATATAATTTCAAAATAGTGGGCACTTTTAGCTTTATACATGTATTTGTAGCAATCAAGAAACTATATGAACTAATTAAAGAGATTAAATAAACAGAAAGTGAGCTTAAAGGGATGGAAAACTAATTTATATAGCTTCTGAGGGAAAACTATGATGACAACCATACCATGTTTTTTTTACCCTGATGACTTGTTGTGTAATATATATATATATACCAAAATTGCATGAAACATATGGTATTTTTTTCCACCATTGTGTTCATATATATAAATGCATGAAATCCCCTTTCAAGAAGATTTGGTGCTTTTACAAATTTAATGTAGAAAATAGCAACCTGAAATGCTAAATATAGAAGTGCTAAATTTAGCACTGCTATAAATAGCATTTCAGGATACCTTCCTATTTTAGTTAGTCCCTGAACTAAAATAGAGAAGTAAAATTTGAATTTGATCTTAGCAGTTGTTTGTAAAATAATTAATTAATTCGTCTTCAGTTAATTAGTTGTAGAAAATCAAACATAAAGTCTATGTGAAAACATGCAAAGTTTCTCCACTAATTGAGGAATTTATCCATCAGTTAAAGAGATAAGGATGAGTTGTAATTTGAGTTGTGATTAGTTAGCTCATTAGTTCAAAGAGTTTGTTGAACTAATTGTGAGTTCGGTTAGTTAATGCATGCATGCATGTAACTGCTGCACTTTAAATAATTGAATATTCTCTCATAAATAACTCATGCATGTCAGTTCAGTGAGAGACCCAGTTGAGATCAGATGGAGGGACAGTGTACTATCAGTTGTAGGAATATTCTATTGTGAATATCTCTTGCTACTGAATTGGCATAATGGAAGAAATGTGTGGCTAGAGCAAGGAGAATCCTTCTGGAGGGAGTTCGAGACCACATAGTCTCGAGTCCCCATGGGAAGGAGACATCGTTTTCGATGTGGAAAACATTGAAAGATCTATATCAGAATAGTAGCGACCAAAGGAAGTTGGTGCTGAAAGACAAGCTTTGAAAAATCAAGTGTGAAAAGGGCGACACGATCTTTACATATCTAAACAAGCTCACCACCTGCAGGGATGAGCTTGGAAGCGTAGGGATCATGACAGCCGATGATGACATGGTGAGTCTTGCACTCCTCAGTCTTCCTAAGAGCAGGCATAGCTACCAAGACTCGGTTAATGGAAGAGAAATATTGCCAAATTGGGAACGACTTTGGTCAGATCTGATGTAGGAGGAGATAAGAAGAAGCACCAGAGATGGATCCCCATCAAAACAAGATGATGAGGAAAATATAGCCTTAGCGAGTAATGCGAGGAAGGGGAAAGGGAAGGCATCTCATTCCAAATCCAGTTCTTCCCATGGTGGGAAGAAGTTTGACAAATCGAAAGTGCGATGTTTTCATTGTCATGAAGTGGGCCATTATGCTACAAATTGTCCACATAAGAAATCCAGGAAGGGATCCTCGAAGGGTTCTAATGGTCAGGGACTGGCCTCGTAGTTTGAGTTGGGTTTCTCTCTTCTTGCATGCATGGTTTCATCCATTGTGGGATGTGTGTGGTACCTGGACAATGGAGCTTCATTCCACATGTCACGTGATAAGAATCTTTTCAGTACCTTGGAGGAGAAGGATCTCTAGATGCGGATTAGGATGGGCGGTGATGGAAGGTACCATGTTTTAGGTGAAGGTATGGTTGTGTTTCAGAGGGAGCGTGGAGCTCCTCTCACCCTGATTGATGTAAAGTATGTACCAAATCTGAAGAAGAATCTTGTGTCCATTTCTATGCTAGAAGATAAAGGCTATGATGTATTTTTTAGTGAAGGAAAAGTGTTTCTGATACATATCGGCACTGGACAGACCAAGCGAATCAGGATTTGAGTAAAGAATCTCTACAAGCTAGAGGTAGACAATTGTGCTGCATTGAGCTCCAAAGCTGAGATGGTGCAGAGCCAAGATGTTGGCGAGCTATGGCATAGAAGATTGGGCCACTTGCACCATGGAGCCTTGAAGATTATGCAGCAGATTTATACCAGACTTCCCAAGGGAAAACTGGAGCAGACGAATACATGCAAAGGTTGTACCTTGCGTAAGTATGTGAAATCTTCCTTTCTGGATCGAGACAGTAGAGATGGAGCAATCCTAGAGTGAGTTCACTTAGATGTTTGTGGACCTTTCTCTACAGCCTCCACCGCTAAACAGAGGTACTATGTTATTTTTATTGATGATTTTTCTCGTAGATGCTGGATCTACTTTATGCAAAAGAAGAATTAGACCTTCTTGAGGTTTTGTGTGTTTAAATCCTTGGCAGAGAAAGAATCTAGAAAGAAAGTAAAATCCTTGCGTAGCGACAATGGTGAAGAGTATATCTCCCAATAGTTTAAGGACTTCTGCACTGCAGAAGGAATTAAATGGAAGTTGACGGTACTCCATAACCCACAGCAAAATGGGGTGGCCGAAAGGAAGAACAGATCGATTGTGGGAGTAGCTCGAGTGATGTTGCATGACCAAAGCCTACCACTACATTTGTGGGCTGATGCGTGCAATACAACAGTATACTTGCAGAACAGAAGCCCGTACCATATATTAGGAATGAAGACACCTATGGAGGCCTTTTCCGGGAAACAACCAGATGTGAGTCACTTCCGAATATTTGGATCATCAATTTACTATCATGTGACCAAAGATGCCCGAAAGAAGTTAGATCCAACAGCTAAGTTGGGAATACTTGTGGGGTACACGGATAAACCCCACAACTACCAGGTGTACCTTCCTACCAGTTAGTGGACAATGGTATGCAGGGATCTAATGTTCGACGAGCAGAAAGCCATGCGAGTATCGCTTGAGAGGGAGCTCAAGTTGCATACAGAGGAGGAACTTTTAGTTCCTAAGCAAGAGGAGCCTCACGAGGTAGGATGAATAGAAAAGAGTTGAGATAAATAAAGTATTAGTGAGTTACCGACAAACTCTAAGGGAAGCAAAATCCTAGGCAAACCCCTATCATCAAGGATTGAATTTAATAGTAAACAAATAATGAGTTTAGGAATGATGACATGAATGGAAATAGAAATGAATGCACATGAAAGAAATGGCTAAGCACACAGCATACAAAAGCATAAAACCAGCATGATGGCCTTGTCCAAAATTCAGACAATAAAGTGTTGATGTTTTGTAGCTCAGGTAGGTACTTTTGCACAAACCTAAGTGTCTAGGCCTGCGGAAGTAGCCTAATATACAATTAACCTTAGCAATGACTTTAGTGATTAAAGTAATTTCTTTTATAAGACAAGGCAGAGAAAATTCACATAGTCGACTTCGGGATTGTGCAGGGTGTACAGTGTGTAGCTTTATTGCATGCATTCACGATGAGGCTACGCAGAAAACCCCAAAAAATAAATATCGCAGGTATCCCTACCCCAAAACTAGGCCAAAACCCTACTTCCTCTTTGTTGGCCACTGGCAAGAGGCTCATAGAGTTTGCTCAATTGCTTGACCTAGAGTTTGAGTTCTGTCCAGTGTCAAAACATATGAGTTAGGTGGAATTGTCTACCCTGAAAATTGAGCAAGATGAATGCATCGCAGTAAATTTTATGTTACAGTTATATAATATTTTAGGAGATTCCCTTGAACCCCTAGTGAAAATACTCAAACTAGATCATGCCCTATCCCCCAAAGTCGTAACACTTGGAGAATATGAAGCTCATTTAAATGCTTACCAATTCCAAGTTTGATTTCAAAATGCTTTAGAATATTTCTCTACATTTTTTGAATCTATGGAGCCCAACATGGCAAGGGATAGTGCAGAGCGGTTGAATGTGGAGAAGCTCTTCGTCGCAAAGAAAATAATGGGAATTGTAGATTTTGAGGGAACCGAAAGAAAAATCAGTCTGGAAGGAAGGGATCAGTGGCATATTCTTATAGAATTAGCGATATACAAATTTACCAATTTAAGTGATTATCCAAGGAGCCAAGCTAGAATTCTTCTCTAAAATTATTGTGAAGCATATTCTCTAGATGAATCCTTAGGTTTCATCTCTTTGGCATGGAAAAATTAACCCCTCCTCACCATCTCAGCCTGGTGATGTTGCTAGTCTCTAAGAATCTGGCAATCCCTTGTATAGTGCCAATTGATTATTCAGTATACATAAAACATTTGCTGCATCTAGGATGGAAATCAAATTATGCTTTGTGTACATACATACACATTGTGACTATAAATAAAGGTTATATCGTGATCATGTGAATATGTCTGTAATTTTTCTCCTCCCTCTTTGCTTCAGTAATTTTAGTTCTACCACATGTCAGCGATCCCTTGGAAAACATTTTTTAGCTGGGTAGGCCAATTATTTCTTGTAGGCAGTAGGCAATGGTGGGATGATTGACCTTTACCATTGTTAGGGATGCATGACAACTCTGTAACCCTCGATTAAATCAAGGGCTTAGGAAAACAAGGGATTGAGAAAAAGCCTCTCATCTCATTCTTCCTTGTTTTTCACCCTTCTCGGTTCTTCCTAGTTTCTCTTCAATTATATATGTAGAGCAAGTGTTGAAAACCCTCCATTACCTAAAAAACTAAGTCTTTTGTTTTATGCAATGTCCCCGAAACCCCTTATGTAGCCAAAATTTTCTATTTTAATAATAACAACTCAGAATACTTCCTTTCAAATATGTAAACTATCTATTGATTGGCTTGCCTTGCAATTTATTTTTGTCCAAATTATGCCATATCTTTATCATCAAAATTTTCAGAAGTACTCGTGTTTTGAGAAGCCATGTTGATTGTAAGCTCCTATTAAGTAGCACCCAGACTCCAAATTTCGTTGAGGCAAACAGAGTAGCACTAGGATACATTCTTTATGAAGGCTTATGATGCAGCTTCTCTCATCTTCCAACAAACATAAAATGGTAAAGATGATTCAATATTAAAAGCAATGAAGGGAAGATTGGCATAGTTGAATTTAACCATCCATACAAGTTGAACAGTTGAATTGGGATGGTTCGCTGAAAATGCGTTAGATGTTTCACTACTTAAAAAAATACCTCTAGAATTATACGTTATGAAGCCAAATTGCAGTAACAAAAGTATCCTACCACTTAAAAGGCAAGAACGGCAAGCTTTTGACCCCAATAGAGTCCACATTTTCACTTTATACTAAGACCTCTAATCTCCCCATTGGAATGGTGCTTTAGCTGTCTCATGAAAGGACATGCTTGACACCTTTTTTCCACAAGATGGAGACGCCCATTAGCCTTGTTAAATCCTTCACGCCTCTAGGATATTCCATTTATCCTTAAAAAGGACCTCTTTTCAATGGAGAGGGACACAGAGAACACCAAACTCAGCAACAGTTCATGCCCAAAAACTTATGGCAAAACTGGAGTTCCACATCATGCTTTGGTAAAACCAAAACCATATGGTAGATCCTTAATGGCTGAAAACAACTCTAGTTCTCTAAATATAAAAGTGAAGATTGCTACTTTTATTCAAACCTAAGACCTTTCTTTTTGTTAATTGTTTTATATTCATCAGTCAAGCCCCAATCAAACTCCAATGAATTTTGATGAATATTTTCTAGTTCACTCACATATTCAAGTTCACCTTAAGGTTTAGTGATCTCAAATTTTAATCTAACAAATTAGGGATCAAACAAAATTTGGCAATTTTGATCTTAAAGAATCAAGTTCACTAAACCTGATAACTTAGTCCAGATTACATCCTTGTTTACAATGACACTTAATAAGAGCACCTTTACCATGTTAGGCACGTATTTCTGTAGACTCTCAGGGAATATATGTTCTATGCTTTTCCTGGAAATTGTTCATTTGTAACAGAGCAAATTCTGTATCTAAATTTCATCAATGACTCAAGAATACCTAGGTCTAGAGAAGATACAAATCATCCAAGATTAGCCTCATCATAGATACCTCATATAGCTCCACAACCTCCTCAAACTTCCTAACTTCTAAATAAAGCTCCTGCTTCGTTTTCTGCCTATTACTTGGACCTTAAATTAGATACTCATGGGGAATAACAAGTATCTTTCCTTCCCTTCATCTAATAAGAAATAATGGCTTTTAACAGCTTAAGCAACAACTCCACTCCACACCAACCCTTGTGATTTCTAATCTCAATTAGTGATCTCACATCAGAACAAATGTATCCAACTATTCAAGGAGCGTCATTTTTATGTGGCATTGCCAGCATATCTTTCCATTATAAAACTTTCAACGGCATAGTACAATGATATTATACTTTTGACATGCATGGGATTAAACGAGTTATTTACAATGGCACCATTAGGTGGGAATAAATCTGATCATATGTAGTAATTTATGTAGCTTGTAGGTTGTAGGTTGTCGCTTTATGGTTTTTGGAGTCTAGACGTCATTTAAAACCTTGATGTATATGTATTTTTTTTTGCATATGTATCACACTCAGTGCCATTTTTCTATATTCAACCTTACATGCTATATACATGAGAAAACTTGGACATTTGGTGTATAATTGTTTCATTTTACATGGATATACATAAATACATAATTAAAATAAGCCATTATTGAGAGAGAGCCGTGAATGTTCAGTTGTTGGACTGCCCTTCCTTTGACTTTGGGAATCAAACAGACTCACATTCACCCAACTCAACTCAATAAATGTATTATTAATGAAATATGAGTTTTATTTTTTATTTTCTCATCCAAAAAATAATTTAAATTAAAACGTATGGTAGGTTTCTCCTGTATATGAAAATATAAAACAACAGATGTAGGGCCATTCCATTTTATCGGCCTTTAACTATCTCCCGGAAACACGAGTACGAATGGTAGAGGGCCATTTCAAATATCCGCGGGCTAGCTAATACCGGAGGGAGATAAATGAGTAGGAATGGTAGAGGGCCATTTCAAATACAAGTGGACTACCGAAGACCGGATCGAGACTTGATGGGGGCGTTGAATCACCAAAGAAGGATTGAAGTATAACATAGAATTCCCAATTGCCGCGAAAGAGCTGAGCTGGATTGGATTATTATTAATTTAAAAGTTGAATAAACCGATGATAAGAAAGAGTAACTACTCTTACAGAGTTGTATTAATAATTTGAAAATGTATATTATTAATTGGATAATTTAATAAACCAGCCAGCAGGAAGAAGAAAGGGTAACGAAGACAATGTTGGTTCAGTTAATGAGGTTGAGGGTGAGCCAATAAATTCTTTGGTCGGTTTAATTGACATATTAAAATTGTTTCAGGGTTTTATTTAGTTACAGATAAAAATGATAAGGGTTAAAGACCATGGATTAAAGTAGCACATAACACACAATATATCTGCCTTTTTAACTATCTCCTGAAAAATTAGGAGGAATGGTAGAGGGCGTAGCTAATACCGGAACGATATAAATACCGGCGCGAGGGACTAGCCAATACCGCAACGATATAAGAACCATGTTTAAAGTAATGAAAGGGAGAGAAACAGATACAGATACAGGGCCATCTCTACATGCCTGGAATTGGGATTCGATTTCATTTCTTAAGCCAGGTAATTGGGATCAGCTAGGTAGGCTTTGAACAACAGCGACGTCAACCACCTCTTTCCTTCTTTTATTCATTTCCATGAGCAAAAAATACAAGGTTATCAAATGGAATTAGTTTTCGCAGCAGAACAGAGATGAACAGAAACAGTGAAATTAAATAAAATTTGATCCCTACCATTTCTGAGAGATAATCCATCTCTATGAGCCCCAAAAAACTGTTAAGCAACTCAACTTCCCTGCCCTTTTCTAGCCAGTCTCCTCCTGTATGCCACACAACCATGACAAACTCAAACACAAACTCCACACAGACAAACCCAAACTCAAACCACACAGACAACTAAACACAGAAGCATAACCTGACCGGATATGGACAAAGGAGGAGGAAGATGCTAGAAAGGTGATAAGACTTTATATGTATATATAGGATTTCCCCAACTCCCTTCAACGGCTACAAGAGTTTTATCGCCTCTACTTCCTCTGGAATGGCTAGATAAAATCCCTGCTCTCACATAACCTGACTGGATATGGACAAAGGAGGAGGAATATGCTAGAAAGATGATAAGGCTTAACATGTATATATAGGGTTTCCCCAGCTCCCTTCAACGGCTACAAGAGTTTTACTGCCTCTACTTTCTCTGGAATGGTTACATAAATTCCCTGCTCTCCCTTCAATTGAATCAGCGCCTTTGAAAATAGGTTGAGTTGATGCTCTTTTGGTGCGGGTTTGGCTGATGCTTTTGTTTGTTTGACTGGATATGGACAAAGGAGGAGGAATATGCTAGAAAGATGATAAGGCTTAACATGTATATATAGGGTTTCCCCAGCTCCCTTCAACGGCTACAAGAGTTTTACCGCCTCTACTTTCTCTGGAATGGTTACATAAATTCCCTG
>APFE030027809.1:16212-75130 GCA_000404065.3 Pinus taeda | reverse complement strand
CAAATATATATAAGTAATTAATTAAAAAAAGGGGATCCAAGTATAAAGTTTATAATGTTATATTCAAACAAATATATACTAAAACAATGTGATATGTTAAAAATAATGTTTATAATGTTTTAATGATATATTAAATCCTAATGTGGTATATACGATATATACGTTATATTAAAAGAATATTTAATAAAATATCATATGGTTTCAAAAAATAAAAGATATTCATTCACGACCTTAAATGAGAGAAGGGAGGGATACGTAAGAGAGGGCGTGTTATCAACAAGTTGAATGGTGGGCTGCAAATGGAAGGGCAGCCACTGCCAAACAAGAGAATAAAACCACGGGACATGGATTTGGGAAGGGGACACAAAAACCAGAGGGAAGAATTTTGAAGGAGAAGGGAATTAGCCACAGGAAGAGCTTGAGAGTTCTGAGGTTTTGGGCACGGGGGAATAGTCGGCTTCTGTTAAGAAGCTTACTGGATTGAGCATCCAGGCTCTGCTCAGTCTGGCTGGGTGGATTCGGTCTTTCGGTAACTGTCGCAGCGCAGTCGGAGGCCATCTTCAACTGCAGGAGTGCAGGTAGGTACCTCAACAATGCCGTTAATTGATTTTGTCAGGTTTCAGGAAAATGTTACAGGTTCATGATAAATCCCTTACTGTTTTTTTCTTTGCATCTATTGTCAGCTCTTACATTTGGTATCAGAGGTAAGTTTAAACCCTTTCAACCTTACCGGCCCTACGCATTGGGTAATTCTCTGTGAATTTTAATTCTGTTGAATTTTTCTGTTGAAACTGCTGCATAGAGAGTCCAACTATGTTTTGAATCAAAAGTTTTGTGGGCTGGCTAGCATAAAGTTGCACGGCCTATGAATCAATTCTTGAGAAGCTTTGATGTAGACAACGCATCGGAAACCTCCTGTAATTGCATATTGTTTTAGCTCTGGATTTTATGTGGGTGCTCCCTGATGTATATTCCTCAAATGCATAGAATAACCAACTTCTCCAATCTTAACACCCAGCTCATTGGCTACTTGCCGGGATACTGAAACTGCAACCACGCGCCTCGGCTGAGTGATGTCTACCATCCCAACCTTCGTGAAGCCTTGCCTGTGCATTATCTGTGGAAGCTGTGTGGTCTTCCTTGACCCTATTTCTCCCATTATTACCACCACGGGATTCTCTCTGACAAACTCTATTGTTTCATCTTCGTGGCGGTTGATACATAGCAGCTGGGATTTCTCCATTTTGCTTTAAAACTACTTCTGATGGATGGTCAAAGAACCACCCTCAAAGTCGCCAAGCAAGAAAGATTTCGATGAGAACGTCTCTGTGCAGCAAGAGCTCGGGCCAAGAAAGCCGCTTGTCAATAAATGGCTTTGGTGATCTCTTTGGTTTGAATGCCAACATTCTCATCACATTTATAGCTTCAATGGCACCCAAAACCCCAACAACTCCATCAAATTTGCCTGAGTACGGAATAGCATCAATATGAGATCCAGTTGCTACAGCAGATAACTCTGGATTGCTTCCCTCCCAACGACCAAATATATTTCCTACAGCATCCACACGGACACAAAGACCAGCACCCTCCATAAGGCTTTTAACATACCTACGAGCTAAAACATCATTCATACTATACATAATGCGGGTCACGGATGGAGGAGGACTATCAGAGAAACTTGACAGTTCATCAATCTGGTGCTTTAGACTTTCTTTGTCGACAAAGAATGTCTCTGAATCCAGTAGACCATGAAAGTGTTCTTCGGGATAACTAGAGAACTCTTGCGCAATCCTGGATGTGGGATCGTCCTGCACAGCCACAAAACTCGGCATATTCGCAACAACAACAATTAAGACAGACAACAATACGAAGAGGGAAGAATCCATCGTTCGTGATTTCGACCTCTTTGACTCCAATACCCTATCCTGCAGTACTATTATAAATAATTTAGCACTAGAACTCCATTTTGTTCCGCAACATTATAAAATGCTATGTGTAGCATCGACACTGCAACCACACCGAGAAATTCAAACAAATGCCCCTCTGCTCTGCACGTTTCACCTACTATGATTGTATTCGGGTATGGGAATGAATTTAATGTCTTAATAGTTTATGAAGTTAGTCACACATATGCAAGTGGTTTCACTTCCGCGTAGCATCCTCTTTAGTCTCACCTCACCACTCCACGTTGAACTCCATGTTGGCGGATTCACACATTTTGAGTTAACCAAAGTAATGGCATGTACACACTCCACTATACTGAAGGAGTAATCCCGCACTCAGAACTAGTGGTATTATTCCCCACATATATCGCTTTTATGAAGGCGTAGCGTTCACACTATACGTTGCACTATATTACCTCATGCTCGTAACAATATTTGTGTTATATATATATATATGTGTGTGTGTGTGTGTGTGTGTGTGTGGGGGGGGGTGAATGTATTGTGAGCTTGCCAGGTCATGCCAACAAACCCAACGTCAACCATACGTTACATACTGAATGATGGGATATATATAACAAACTGTAAATTTTTAAAAGACTGCTCATATGATTGCATATGTAAGTTGATAGCATCTTGCGCGGTCTGTCGTATTCCTCCTTCTGTGCCCTCAGGCCTTGTACATAACTGTATTGTGAGTATGGGGCGGTTTAGGAGACTGTTTATTTCAAAGATTGTAACGAAAGGGTGTTAAGGCACTTTAGGATTTACTCTTGAGGTTTGCATACCAAAAATTTAATACATAGAAGTTAACGCAGCTTAGGGTTTACTCTTTGAGGAATATATAATACAAATCTTACGTAATAATGAAAGGAGAATTTCGATTGATATATTCTCCGGGAAATAGGATGTTATCGGATGTTATACATTTTTTGAAATTTTGATAAAGAAAAATAAAAGAATATAAATGAAATAGAAGAAAAAAAATAATATATAATTCAATTTCTCTTCCAACATTGACTACAGGGAATTATTGCACAAATTCCTTTCATTTTCGTCTTTGATATATATAAATATATTCTGACATTCAATTATCAAACATATCATGTTTTGTGAAATTTTGATAACAAGAATAAAATAATATAAATATTATGTTAGGTAAATAAATAGGATATTAATTATTTAATTGGTATCATTTAAGTTACTTGGTTCTATTAAAGTTTGACCCATATATTTATTTATTTAAAAAAAAAATGCTATAATTGATATTCCGGTAGTATATATCTAAGAAACATATTCCACATTGTAACTATGTGTGTCCTTCTGTAAAGGTAATAATTTGAAGCGTGATGGGTGTGTTGATGATGTTCATTACAACGAGATATTTAATATTTAAATATTTAATTTTGTAAATGTTACTTAGTGATTAATTTTGGATGATCTTCCTTGAGCATTAATGACCATACCCTTCCGCATTATTTCATATTAGGATAGAATACCCTGCATTAGGACAAGGAGGTCGCGAGACCACCCTCCTTGACCTCGGTACCAGTAAGATCTGCCTAGCAGATAAAAATAGCAAAAACTATACCCATTTATGAATGTGAAATTGCCAAAGAAAATTATATGTTAAGTTCGATTGTCTACCTCAAATTTTTATAGAACTTTATTATGTACACAGGAAACATTACAATGGTAAAGACATATGAGCGACGACGACGTGATCGGGCAGCATCACCGTCATTAATGTTGCCACCGTCGCCATCATCATCCCCATCGCCACCACCATCACCATCTTCACCACCAGGACCATTATCAACATCAATTGCTCCAGCACCAGAGTTGACCATGATAATGAACTCATTGGAAGCCTTATTGGAGACATTAAAAGAATCAACTAAGGCTAAAACCAAAGAATAATTTCAACCTTTAGCTACCAGTTTAGCGGAACCAAAGAATTTTGAGCCCAAAAGATCAAAATAAGATATTTCTAGGGAGCTTCAGAAAATTAAACTCCCAGAATTTCCAGGAGGTCGAGCAGGTGAATGCGCTAAGACATGGTTAGAAGGAACGAACAGATGCTTTAGATTAAGAGAATATTCTTCTTCGGCAAAAACAAAAATTGTTGTATTTCAATTAAAGGAAAGTGCCTTGATTTGGTGGGGAAATATGGAAAAGCAACTGCACCTTACATCAGATAATGTCCCTTGGGAACTCTTTGAGAAAAGATTCTGCGCAAAGTATTTACCTCCATACTTTCAACAATAGGAAGCTAGGGCCTTCCATACCTTAGTATAGGGTAATAAAACAGTGGAAGAGTACGAGATAAGGTTTATGGAGCCTCTAAAATACATTCACTACTTAGATTCTGATGAACGTCAAGCTGAACGCTTCATATTTGGGTTAAATCCTCGCATCAGAGCCTTGGTAAGCATGTGGAAACCATCATCAGCAGCTGAGGCGGTTGAATGTGGTCGTTATGTAGAAGAGCACCTTGGAATCAAAAAAGATATAGGGCCAGCAGAACCTTTACAATCAGGATTTCCAGGAAAGACTCCCCGAAATTTCTTCAAAGGAGGTAGCTCGAGGCCACCTTACGGTAATAGGTTTACCCCAATAAATATAGGAACAAGAGCTCCCATGGCAGTAAACACTATAGATGTGGAATCATCAAACACCAGTCCATGGACATCTCGAGGAACTGCCAGTAGAAGAAGAAATTCGAGAGGAATCAACATGAGAGGACGAAGCTCTTTATTTAGAAATTCACGTCTTGATTCAAGAGGATCAACGCAGCTTAATTGTTGGGGATGTGGAGGACCGCATTTTCAACGTGATTGTCCAGTAGCTTCGTCAAATATATTGCGTAGGACTAGAAAGGAACCAATATCAAATAATCAAGGTAATCATAGAATTCATGCAGTAGCGACCATCAATCCACTGTAGTGGAATTTTCAGGTATTATTAATGGTATAAAACTCAAAATCTTATTTGATACTGGTGCCACAGATAGTTTCATTTCGTCATATGCATTAAACAAATGTGGGTTGGCAACTCGCAGACAAAATGATTTCAAACAAGTGGAAATGGCCTCAAGAGAACTCCAATCCGTGGGCTTAAGTGTGGATCAATGCAAAATTGACTTAGGGGTTTGTACGACTAAACTGAAAGTTTATGTCACAGCCTTAGGAACTTATGATCTTATCATAGGTATGGATTGGCTAGCAGCTCATCAAGCTTGGGTAGACTGTTATGGGAAAAGAATTCTAGGTATAAATGATGAAGGAGAAGCAATCCAAATTCAAGGAATCAAGAGAAAGGTATCTTTACACTACATATCAACAATGAAAATGAAGCGTTGTTTAAGGAAAGGTTGTCAGGCTTATGTAATTCAAGAAGTAAGCAAAGAAAAAGGACCATCCTTAGAACAATATCCGGTGTTAGCCGAATTTCCAGATGTATTTCCAAAAAAACTACCAGGATTACCCCCTGTAAGAGAGCTAGATCTCACTATTGAATTAAAAACCAGGTACCCAACAGATCTCTAAAACGCCTTATAGAATGACAGCTCCAAAACTTCAAGAATTGCAAATTCAATTGAAGGAACTACTGGATATAGGACATATTTGACCCAGTATATCACCTTTGGGCGCTCCTGTAATTTTTGTGAAGAAGAAAGATGGATCTTTAAGATTATGCATAGATTATCGAGACTTGAATTGAGCTACAACAAAGAATCAATACCCTATGCCTCGAATCGATGATCTTTTCAATCAAATGAAAGGAGCTGCTGTCTTTTCAAAAATTGATCTTCGATCAGGCTATCATCAACTAAGGATTTCTGAAAGTGATATTTCTAAGACTGCATTCCGGACACGTTTTGGACATTATGAATTTACTGTGGTACCATTTGGATTAGCAAATGCACCAGCAATATTCATGAATCTTATGAACAGTGTTTTCCGTGAATATCTTGATCAATTTGTACAGGTCTTTTTAGATGATATTCTCATCTATTCCAAGAATAAGAAAGAGCATGAAGATCATTTATGGATAGTATTGTCCCGCCTTAGAAAACGTTAGTTGTATGGAAAACTATCCAAGTGTTCATTCTTTCAGGAAAAGATTCATTATTTAGGTCATATCATATCAGGTGAAGGGATTTCAGTAAATCCTGAGAAGGTAAAAGCAATCATGGAATGGCCAATATCGAAAAACACACATGAGATACGAAGTTTTATGGGTTTAGCCTGTTACTACCGAAGATTTGTGGAGGGATTCTCCAAAATCGCAAAGCCGATTACAACCCTTCAGCATAAAGGTGTTAAGTATGAATGGATTGAGGAATGTAATAAAGCATTCTCTGAACTCAAAAGATACTCACCAATGCACCAATCCTAAGAGTCCCAGATATGGACAAAGATTTTACGGTATGTACTGATGCATCCAAACAAGTGTTGGGTGCAGTATTGATGCAGGATAGAGGAGTGATAGCATATGCTTCCAGAAAGTTAAAACCTTATGAAGAACTCTATGCTACTCACGATTTAGAATTAGCCGTTGTAGTGCTAGCTTTAAAGATTTGGAGACACTATCTAGTGGGACGAAGTTTTACACTTAAAAGTGACCATCAAAGTCTGCACTATTTGTTCACCCAAAGAGACTTAAATGCCAGACAAAGGCGATGGAGTAAATTCCTAAGTGAATATGACTTTGGAATATCATACATTAAGGGAAAATAAAATGTAATAGCAAATGCTTTAAGCAGAAGACCTCGGATATTTTCTCTCATACCTATTAAAGTTGACTTAGGACAACGAGTACTGAAACATCTCATCAAAGATAGCTGGTATTTAAAGGTGAAATCTAGTCTTGAGGGTAAAAATCCAAAAGAATCTAAATTTGAGGGATATGAATTAGAAAACGATGGAATCTTACGATTCCATGGAAGGATGTAGATTGCTGATAATAAGGATCTTCGAGACACTATCCTTAGGGAAGCCCACAGAGCAGTATATTGTGCACATCCTGGAGTAGAGAAAATGTATGTGGATACCAAGAAACTCTTCTTCTGGTCAGGCATGAAACGTGATATCGCTCAATTTGTTGCAAAATGTTTGGAATGTTAGCAAGTAAAAGCAAATCATTGTCACCCAGCAGGTCTCTTGCAACCTCACGACATTCCTATGTCTAAATGGGAGATCATTTCTATGGATTTTATCACTAGGCTACCTCTTACTTCTCAAAGACACAATGCCATTTTGGTAGTAATGGATAAATTAACAAAAAGCGCCCATTTCATTCCCGTAAGAAATACTTACGATGTTGCTAACGTAGCTCGAGTATTCATAAATGAAGTTATCAGATTTCATGGAGTACCTAAGAAGGTTATATCTGATAGAGATTCGCGATTCACTTCTAGATTCTGGACTTGCATGCAGTCAGCCTTAGGAACTCAACTAAATTTAAGCATCGCTTACCATCCTGAGACTGATGGGCAAACAGAAAGGGTAAATCAAGTACTTGAACATATGTTGAAAATGTATGTTATGGATCAGCAATCACACAGGGAAAAGTACTTACCCTTAGTCGAATTCGCATACAATAACAGTTAACACAGTTCGATTGGAATGCCTCCATTTGAAGCATTAAACGACAGACCTTGCAGAACACCATTAAGTTGGGACAGGTTAGAAGATCGAGAGATGGTAGGACCAGAATTAATCCAAGAAATGGAAGAGCAGGTAAGACAAATTAAACAACGATTAAAGGAAGCACAGGATAGACAAAAGAGTTATGCTAATCCTCATCGAACTGATAGGAGGTATGAAGTAGGGGATCAAGTTTTCATCCGCATCAAACCAAATAAAAGTACTATTCGATTCGGAAAAGGGACAAAGTTGTCACCCCAATTTATTGGACCATTTAAAGTCCTGGAAAGAGTTGGAACTATTGCCTATTGTCTTGCCCTGCCACCTCAACTACATAGAATTCATAATGTATTTCATGAATAGCTGATCAATCTCATAACCTTCAATGGAAGGAATTGCAAGTATCGGACGAAGGAGTCGTATCAGTTGAACCATTACGTATACTAGAACATAGGGTTCGACAGCTCAGGAATCGCCTGGTGGACCAAGTTAAGGTCCAATGGGACAAGTATAGTCCTGGATCAGCTACTTGGGAAGATACAAAGGACATATGTCAAAGATACCCTAATATATGTCAATTTTGAAGAACTTTAAACTATGTTTCGTATATATTTACTTCACTGCAAATTAGAGACTCAAAACCATTTTGAATGATTATATATAAACGTGAAATTTTGTGCCATAATATATGTTTAAATTCTGCTGGTACATGGATACTAAAACGATATATGTTGTTGATTTTACTAAATTATAGTTGTCAAAGTAAAGTTTAAGACAATTAAATGTTTTTACTTCTGATAGGAATTAAGATATTATAAATATGTTTTATTTATACATGTCAATATGATCAATGGAATACAAATCAAGGAATAATTACATTTTAAATGAAAGTCAATGACATGAATAGAATATGGCAAAATATGTTATACTGTAGTTGACATATGTGAATTATACATAAGTTATTTTGAATATGCTAATTCACATTTTACAAATGCATGGATAAGTGTATGATTGCAGATAATAAACAGTTACCAGAATGACCACGTGATGATAGAACCTCAGAACAATTAAAGCTCAAAGAGATTCTATGATAGGGTATTAACCCTAATACTACTGGGAAGGGTGGAGGTGTTTCCCACCGTTTATCCTCCGAACTCTGGAGTCATGGGAGGACTGTGCGAATCACGCTCCCCTAGATGTGTGATGATGACTGCCGGATGCCTACTAGGAATCAGGTCGGTATAATCAATGTTGTCACCTTAGAGTTTATGAATGGTTAGGTCAGCAAAACTGACGCCATGGCATACTCTAGTAGAGGACGGATACAATGGGAGTGGAAGAGATTAGGAAGGATAGGATGATTTTAGAATAGCTTGGGAACCTGGATAGTGCAAGGCATGACCATTAAAATCATAAACCTAAAACACTAGTTTTATAGTCTCCTTATATTAAAATAAGAATTTTAGTCCTCGGTTTACAAACCTAAGAAGGATGTACTAATTGCTATCATAAGTAATCAAATAAGATAAAAGCTCTAACTTCGGGACAAAGTTTTCTGAAGGGAGAGTGTATGTAACGACCCATCTATAAATATAAAGAACGCAAGCATAATAGTAGGTATACGGTACATATATATGATAGCTACGTATGCATGTGTCGCATACACCACACTAGTATTTTATACTAAATTGATTATAAGTGCTAAATATCATGACACTTCTTGGAATGGAGGTTCTACTCATTCATCAATATTGCTTAATGTATGCGTAGATCTTAAAAGAGGACTATATATATTATATATTCCAGATTATTGATAAAATTACATTAATAAATTAATAAAAATAAATGTTAAATATTAATAAATTAATAAAATAGATGTTAAAATATATATAAGTAATTAATTAAAAAAAGGGGATCCAAGTATAAAGTTTATAATGTTATATTAAAACAAATATATACTAAAACAATGTGATATGCTACAAATAACCTTATAATGTTTTAATGATATGTTAAATCCTAATGTGGTATATACGATATATAGGTTATATTAAAAGAATATTTAATAAAATATCATATGGTTTCAAAACATAAAAGATATTCATTCACGACCTTAAATAAGAGAAGGGAGGGATACGTAAGAGAGGGCGTGTTATCAACAGGTTGAGCGGTGGGCTGCGATGGAAGGGCGGCCACCGCCAAACAAGAGAATAAAACCACGGGACATGGATTTGGGAAGGGGACACAAAAACCAGAGGGAAGAATTCTGAAGGAGAGGGGAATCAACCACAGGAAGAGCTTGAGAGTTCTGAGGTTCTGGGCACGGGGAACAGTCGGCTTCTGTTAAGAAGGTTACTGGATTAGTAGAAAGGCTCTGCTCAGTCTAGCTAGGTGGATTCGGTCTTTCAGTAACTGTAGCAGCGCAACCGAAGGCCATCTTCAACTGCAGGAGTGCCGGTAGGTACCTCAACAGTCCCGTTAATTGATTTTGTCAGGTTTCAGGGAAATGTTACAGGTTCATGATAAATCCCTCACTGTTTTTTTTTGCATCTGTTTTCGGCTCTCACAGTTTGACCATTAACTTATGGACTGGTTAGGGCATTTTTTATTGTTGTTGATTGTGGCAAAATTGCAGACTTTGACATGTTGACCAAATTTGACTTTGAGGCTCATCTATTGGATATTGGTTGGTTGATCTCTTGGATAGTCAAAGAATTGACTTCGACTCTTTTGTTGATGGATTGAATCATTATATCTCTCTACTGAACATTTAATGACAATCTAATAGAAGAAGTTGGAATGGTTTTCCCCCTTGTGGGGGTTTTCCCTGGTCTTTGACCAAATCTTGTGTCTCTTGTCATTGATCTTGATTGTCTTACATTGCATCTTGGATATACAGTTTTGTCAACAATTGCCCATTGCTATTGGAAGACAATCTTGTTTAAAAGTGATTGCTAATTGAACAAAGAATTGGGCTAAGTGATTGTAATAACATAGAACAGTGGAAAATTAATATGGTATCAGAGCCAAGTTGAAGACAAGCCCAAGGAGACGAGACTAAAGCAATCACCTTTGAAGAAATCATCACTAGAAGAAGTCGAAGGAGCCTATTTGACTTGTTCGAGATGTCCACCTCTTACTTTAAGGATTCTTAGAAGCTAGGTGACTCATCAAATTTTATTGCTTGGAAGGTTGGGTTGGAAGTGGTATTGGATGAAAATGATGTGTTGAAATATGTGGAAGGAATAGTAATTGGGCCACCGGAAAATGCTCCCACTGCTGTCGAGTCCAAGTATAAGAAAGTTGAGATCAAAGCAAGAAAATTCTTATTGATTCCTTGAAAAATCCTTTGCTTACTTATGTTAGAAAATTGAAGAAATCTAAGTCCAAGTATAAGAAAGGTGAGATCAAAGCCAAGAAAGTTATTATTGATTCCTTGAAAGATCATTTGCTTACTTATTTTGGAAAATTGAAGAAGTCTAAGGACATCTATGATAAGTTGGTTGAGATGTATGAGGTCAACAATTTGAATCGTATCCTCTCATTGAAGAATCAACTCAAGGATTTGAAGATGAACAAGGGGGAATATGTGCAATCCTATGTTATGAGAGTATTCCAAATAAGGGATCAATTGCATATTGTTGGAGAGCCTATATCTAACAAAGAGTTGGTGCTTGTTACTCTTCAAGGTCTTCCTCCTATTTGGGAAACCTTCATTACTACTATAAGAAACAATGACAAGTTCCCGTCATTTGATGAGCTTATTGGCAAGTGCAATCAAGAATAATCCACCATGATCTCAAGAGGGAGGATTCAAAAGCATGAAGGAGAGCCTTTTGCATTTACTGTGCAAGACAAGAAGAGGAAGAACATCTAACTCTTGAAAGCTTGCTCCGAATTCCAGGGATGCCAATAGAAGATTCATAAAGGAATTTTCAAAGTTGAATGCCACAACTACCGCAAGTATGGTCACTATGCACGAGACTGCGCGGAAAAGAGAGATGCTCCAAGGTCCAACCGTGGCTTCAACAACAACAGGTTTAATGATAGCAGAAGAGGTGATGATAGAAGAAGGGGTAATGATAGAAGACGGAGAGATGATGATAGAAGAAGAGATGTTCTTGAAGATCATGAAGAAGGCTATCGTCTACAAAAGAGATCAAGGAATTCAGGATAAGAAAATAATGCAACTACTACTCAACTTGAATATATTCTTAGTTTTGCTCTTTCTAGTTCTTTTCCTCCAGATTTGTATGATGGTTGGTAGATAGTGGGGCTTCTAGACAATTCTCTGGGTACAAGGAATTCAGAGACAAATCTAAAGATCATCCTTGGAGACAACTCTACTCATCCTTTACAGGGATTTGGTTTTGTCAAATTTCATTTCGACTCTAGGGAATTTGTTCTTCTTCATGATGTTATGTATGTTCTGGGACTAAAGAAGAACCTAGTATATATATCTTCCTTGGAAGACAAAGGGGTGAGGATAGCCTTCATAAGAGGAAAGGTCCTCACCTAGCCTATGGAATCTCGCATGAGGGATGCTTTCACTTTGGGATTTAGAATTAAAGGACTCTATAGAGTCAATGGAAGACCACTGTGAGTTATGGTCCACAATATCAATCATCAAAGTGAGCTATGGCACCAAAGGTTGGCACATCTACATTATGAAGCCTTGCCTAAAGTAAGAGAGTTGGTTTCTGGGATGCCTGATGTTCAAGCTAGTTATGATGGAGTATGTTCGGGATGTGACAGTGAAAAGAAGTCAAGGGGACCATTCCCCTCTAGCAAAAGCAGGACCAGTGATATTCTACAACTCATTCATTCCAACTTATCTGGACCCATGCCAGTGTACTCCCTTGGTGGCCATCTCTAATACATAATCTTTATTGATGACTTCTCTAGAAAGACATGGATATTCTATTTGAAGCACAAGGATGAAGCATTTGACATGTTCAAAGACTTCAAGGAACTAATGAAGAATCAATCATAGAAGAGAATCAAAGTTTTTAGATCCAACAATGGTGGAGAATATACCACAAATGAGTTTGTTGACTTTTTGCAAGGAGGCTGGAACCAAGAAAGAGAATATTGTACCATATAATCTTGACCAGAATGGTGTGGCTAAAAAAAAGAACAATTATATCATGGAAGCTGCCCAAACCATTTTACAAGATCAAAAGCTACCAAAGTTCCTTTCGAGAGAAGCCACAAATACAATGGTTTATGTTCAAAATAGGGTTCCTCATCAATCCCTGGGTAACAAAACTCCCAAAGAAGTGTTTACATGTGTGAATCCTGATATTGCTCATCTAAGAATATTTGGTTGCCCCGTGTACTTTCATGTGGCGAAGAACAAGAGGAACAAGCTAGAAGGCACCAGAAAGAAAGGTACATTTGTTGGGTATTGTGATAATTCTAAAGGTTTTAGAATAAATGCGCAACGTCAAAGGAAAATCAACTTTAGCAAGGATGTAAATTTTGATGAAGATGCTACCCTTGGAAAAGCAAGGGACCTTCCTCTGCCTCCCCCTATTGAAAAGAAGGATGATAACATCAACCCACTAGAACGTCCTTCTTGTTGATTTGTGTACCATCGTTTGTTTTCTAGCCACAAAATTTGGTGGAGAGGCTAGAATACATATATTCTCCAAAACCCAAAAATCGTTTTTGGAAATTCCACCTAGAGACGACTTAATTAAAATAATTAACTTTTTTTTAATGGTTCCTAAGTCTAAACATAGAAAATTTGGTTAATTAAAGGGTATTAATTAAGTCATGGTGAAATCTTCTAGAGGAAGACATGGATCGAGTTCTAGTTAATCTTAGCCATCAATTATGTTTTAATCTTGGTCGTTGAAGCTTCAATGAGAGATTATAAGAAGAACTTCGATGGGGGTTGTAGAACACACTTGGAGCCACCAGGAATTCGATATTGCTGGGAAATCGAGTTCCAGAGTAGTAGTTGTGAGTTGCTAGAGGTGATTCAGTAGTTTCAAAGCAGTGAGAGAGGGGCAGGGATAGTAGGGTCAGAAGGAAGTTTTTCTAGTCCAGTGAGTGCATAGAAGGGAGACAACATACTCCATGAGAGGCTGACACAGTGCAAAGATGCATTGCAGAGCTTCAGAGGGAGATTCGTATTTGATGAGGAGAAGTCGAGTTTTAGAGGCAGAGTCGGAGTGGGAGCCCGGAGAGCCAGAGGATCGAGTTTCCGGAGCAGCAGTTGATCAACAGAGTGAGAGAGACGCTAGTCTCCCGCAAGTTGATGCAGAGGCAGCGCAAAGGCAGTTAGGGGCAGCTCATCTTGAGCTAAGATCAGTGTCAAATAACCAGTGGAAGTAAGATTTTTTTCACTAGACGTTTGTCAGTTATTTTCTCTATATGGAAAGCTAGATTTGAGCTTCCATAGATTTGTACTCAAATTTACTACTGCATAATAATCAAACCCTCAATTGTTGCACCAGTTTTCCCCAGTTGAGTTTTTCTGAGGACATTGGTCCAAAAACAACAATGTATTTGTGTGTGTGTTTATTTCTCTCCAGTGCAATATTTAGTTTCCGCAATATTTTGTTTTGTGTAGGCTGTAATGTACGTATTTCGATATTTGTCGTAGAAAACTGCAAGTAATTTGTTCAAAGTAATTTAACAAATAGGAGAAATATCATCAGTTCGTTGCAGTAGGAATCGAGTCAGTTAGGGGAAGCTCATCTTGAGCTAAGGTCAATGTCGGATCACCGATGGAAGTAAGATTTTTCTCACTAGATGTTTGTCAGTTATTTTCTCTGTATGGAAAGCTAGGTTTGAGCTTCCATAGATTTGTACTCAGATTTACTATTTCATAACAATCAAACACTCAGTTGTTGCACCAGTTTTCCCGAGTTGGGTTTTTCCTAGGACATTGGTCCAAAAACATCAGTGTAAAATTGTGTGTTTATTTCTCTCTAGTGCAGTATTTAGTTTCCATAGTATTTTATTTTGTGTAGGTTGCAATGTATGTATTTCGATATTTGTTGTAGAAAACTGCAAGTAATTTGTTCAAAGTAATTTAACAAATAGGAGAAATATCATCAGTTTGTTGCAGTAGGAATCAAGTCACTGATTTTTCACATCGTATCAAAGCACAGATCGTAAGTCAGAGAGCTCAGAGCAGAAGAGGAGGAAGTTCGAATTTCTACATAGCCAGCGATTCGAAACCCAAGGGGCAACGTATTTCCTTGGCCAGAAGGGTAAGTTTTTCGTGGAAAGTTTACTTCTCTAAAAGAGTCGACAGAGAATAAAATTTTCTAGATTGAAGAGTACCAAAGGCAGAGGGAGTAGCAATAGTTTCCTTGCAAAGCAGATCTCTAGCTGGGATGCAGATTTTGCAACAATTTACTAGTGCAAATAGCATCAGGAGGAAGGAAGAGCACACACTGAGGGAATTCCTTTCTCAAGGAACTTCTAGCCCATAAGGAGTGTGAAAATTCGGTCAGCCGCTACGCAAAGGAGAAGAGGAGGAAATTGACATTTTTTGCAGAGATGGCTACAAATGGGCAGGATCCATGGAAGAGTAGAAGATTAGATCCAGTTGCTGCAGATTTCTCACATGGATCAATATCCTTGCTACAGGAGCCCAACAAAATTAGTAGCAAGAGGATCACATTGTCAGCGGACGTAGCTAGTCATTCAAATGATAGTTGCATAGCTAGTTGCAGTCAGTTTCTGGAAGACAGTTGTAGAACTAGTTGCAATGACACAGGCAGTGCGAATTGCCGAGTTGCGGTATGCAGGTGCAGTTCCAGCCAGGAGATTCCCAACATAGATATTTTTAGTCCAGTTTCCAGTACAGGAGGACTGTGTGAGTTTCTAGGAGGGATAAGAAAGATTTCCCTTAGGGAGATTGAGACTCAGAGGGAGTCTAATTTCAAAGGGAGTAGCCCTATGGAAGATAGTACTTCTAGATCTAGGGAGATCAAACTCATATTGCAGTAGTTGCAGCAACAGTGCAGAAGCATCAACAGAGCAGTAGTAGCCGCAGTATGAGTAGATCATATTTCGCCATGTTGGCAACCATACCTCCAAGAGTGAGGTGGGGTGATTTGGTTTGGTAGCCCCAGAGAGCTACAGATGGGTAGGATTCTTGAGGATATCCACCTCCTGAATCAATAACTTGCTACAGGAGCCCATAACATGCAGCAGCAGGATGAATCAGCGGCAGTTGGTGCAGTCAGGTGCCAAAGTGACAGATGTAATAACTAGTAGCAGGGCAGATTCTAAGCAGTGCACAACAAAGTTGGCAGCAGTGCAGTTGGCATAGTGCAGAGTCAATAGCAACGCAGAGGCTTCAATGACAGTGCAGAGTCTAGTAGCAGTCAGGACTCGGGTAACGGATGTATCATAATGACCACAGTTGGTTTAGTATTTTGGATTCTTTTCTGTTGCAGTTGTTGCAGTTGTAGCAGGAACAGTTGGACAGGGTTGCAGTGCAGATGCAGTGTTGGCAACAGTTCAACAAGGCCAACAGTAGCATGGATGGAGAAACCAAAGTTGCGCAGTAATTGGTGGGTTGTAGATCCAGACATCAGCGACGTAACAAGAGGTGTTACAGAGATAGGGTGTTGTTTCAGTGGGTTGCAGCACTAGAATGCATTCCTCGCTAAGAGGGATTGCTGATTTGTGTAGCGTCGATTGTGTGCTAGCCACGAAATTTGGTGGAGAGGCTAGAATACATGTATTCTCCAAATCCCAGAAATCATTTCTAGAAATTCCACCTAGAGACAACTTAATTAAAATAATTAACTCTTTTTTAATGGTTCCTAAGTCTAAACTTAGGAAATCTGGTTAATTAAAGGGTATTAATTAAGCCATGGTGAAATCTTCCAGAAGAAGTCATGGATCGAGTTCTAGTTAATCTTAGCCATCGATTATGTTTTAATCTTGGTCGCTGAAGCCTCAACGAGAGATTATAAGAAGAACTTCGATGGGGATTGGAGAACACGCTTGGAGCTACTAGGAATTCGATATTGTTGGGAAATCAAACTCCAGAGTAGCAGTTGTGAGTTGTCGGAGGTGATTTAGTTGTTTCAAGCAGTGAGAGAGGGGCCAGGATAGTAAGGCCGAAAGGAAGTTTTTCCAGTCCAGTGAGTGCATACAAAGAGATTGTGTACTCCACAGAGAGGCTGACGTAGTGTAGGGAGGCAACGCAGAGCTTCAGAGGGAGATTTGTATTTGCTGAGGAGAGGTTGAGTTTCAGAGGCAGGAGCCGAGAGTGGCAGCCCGGAGAGCCAAAAGGTTGCGTTTCCAGAGCAACAACTGATCAGTAGAGTGAGAGAGACGCTAGTCCGAGTAGGCTGACACAAAGGCAGCTAGTGGCAACTCATATTGAGCTAAGGCCACTGTCAGATCACCGGTGGAAGTGAGATTTTTCTCACTAGACGTTTGCTAGTTATTTTCTCTATATGGAAAGCTAGATTTGAGCTTCCATAGATTTGTACTCAAATTTACTACTGCATAATAATCAAACCCTCAACTGCTCCACTGATTTTCCCAAATTGGGTTTTGTTGATTTGGGGTAGCATTAGATGTGCTCTAGCCATGAAAATTGGTGGAGAGGCTAAAGCACATGAGATCTCCAAGACCCAGAAATGGTTTGGGTAGATTCTAACCGTTTTGGAGATATTAAAATAATTAATATTTTTAATCTACTCTTAGCCATTGATTAGAGATGTAATCTCGACCATTGAAAGACCAACGGGAAACGTATAAGAGGAGGCTTGAGGGTTAATTGGAGAACACATCAGAGTGATCAGTCATTTGATATACTAGAGCAAGGTTTGCTAAGTAAAGTTGAATCAGTGATCAACAGCAAGGGACAGTGAGTACTGGACAAAGAGGCAAAGATAGTGCCGAGAGACCAAAGGCAGAGAGTCAGACGCAGAAGCCAGAGCAGGCCACGCAGAGCCCAGCAGAGACAATGCAGAGGCCAGAGGGTCTGTTTCATCCACGTAGAGGGCAGCAGGAGTGACACAGAGGGTCCTAGAGGCTGTGCAGTGCCTCAGAGGGCTGACGCAGAGGGTTCTGAGGCTAACATAGAGAAGCAGAAGGCTGACGTTGTGCTTCAAAGTTGCTGGAGAGGGTTTCGTGGGACAGGTTTTCTAAATACCTATTCCTGAACAGAGAGGTATCACTGCAGGTTGTTTTTCTCTGTTGGGTGAGCTAGTTTGGCACCCAGTTGTACTCAAGGATATATTGCATAATAATAAACCCTCAGAATTGTTGCACCAATTTTCCAGCATTGGGTTTTTCCTGGGACGAGTTGTCCAAAAATAACGGTGTCAATTGTGTGTTCGTTTTCTTTCAGCTGTTGATCTATAGATGTTGAGTCTGTATTGTGTTTATTTCGTTATTTATATGTTTTAAATAGCTTGTTCGAAATTAACAAGTAGAAGAAATAAACCAGAAGAATACAGATTAAATTTCTAACGGATAGACTTAGAAACTCAACAGGTTTTTTGTTTGGGTCCCACCCTAACCCCCTTATTTATGTAGTAGGATTGAGTCATAGTAAAGAGTCAATAAAGCCCATATTAATAATTGTAAGTGGTTAACCCGCATTTAATGACGAGACCACAGTTACTTGCAAATGGGCCATGGTATTAGATAGATGGTATTAATAAGAACCATGGTATTGATCCCTGGTATTGCATGTATGAGTCATATATAAAGGATAGAGACTCCCTGCGAGGAGCATCGTGTCTTATTTTGTCATCGAGCTCTGCTCTATTGGAGGTTGCCCCCTCGAAAAGGCAAGTGAACATTGCTTTCTGAATAATAAATTACTTGTTTTTGTTTCTCACTATTCTATGTTCTGGGTATATTTCTTCACATATTCGGTATTTTTGTATCGTCTTGCAGGTTAAGAGCATAACAAGTGGTATCAGAGCTCTTTCCAGGGCAGGTGGGATCTCCATTTCTTAGCAAAAAAAAGATTTTTGGCTAGAGACGTGTTCCGACGTCTTTAAACCACGGGATCTGTCGTTGAGCGCATAAACCTGCGGATTTGGGGAGGTATGCACACAGGAAATACAAGAGGTGGTCACGCTTGTTGGACTCCCTTGTAACCCCTGTGGGTACCCCTTTGAGTAGTAGCGCATTAGACAGAACCGTGCACGGACTGTCTTCCAAGTACCCTCTGGGTATATCGGAAGCCCCCTAGCTCCTTTGAAACCTCGCCATAGTTAAATCGTCAGCCGTCTTGCTGCTACAGTACACCGAGAACAGCACTCGGAGAGATTACTCACCCGTACAATAGGGTAGTCGGGTTGTACCGCTAACGGTATGGTTGATCCTCCTTAGTTAGAGCCCTTAAACATTGGGCCAAGTACTACTGTTAGACCCTTATGTATATTGCGATCTGTAGCACCTGACACTCCTCAAGACCATAATTCTCGTTTCTATCTTGGGATCACGCATAATTTCTGCCAGATCAGATCTCACCAGAGGGTTTGCAGCAGCAGCAGACATCAGTCCCGCAGTTCTGAGTTAGCAGACTAGCCATTCCGATCTATTAGATCCATCAAATCCGCAGCAGCAATCTGTTCCGCCGATCAAAGCTGTCCGATTAGCCCTTCAGATCTCTCATATCTAAGTAGTTGTGTGGGGTTCCTATACCGAGGCGTGATTTTCGCAGGAATTTTGGCAGCATTGACATTTTGAGGATTCGGCTACTGCAGTATTCCTAAGCAAGGAGTAAAACTCCGTTAGGAGTTTTCAGAGAAAAGAAAAAAGAGTCTAAGACCCCCCGAGGCGCTTATTGGTGATCTAGCCCATAAGGATCAAGACGACGAGCTGAGCAAGGTGGTACCATTCAATTGTTAGTGAAAAAAATTCGGGCAGTCCCAAATTTCAAGTACATCGAATCGGTGCATGGTAGCAACTCGAGCTCAAGCTATGGCCAATGAGAAGATCGACAAACTTGAACAATCCTTGCAATCCATCCAAGAACAGCTTGACAAAATAACTCACGCACTTTCTAAGGGCAAGGAGGAAGCCCGCGAGGAGGCGTATATTGGTAATGGACACAGTGAGGGTGAGTCTAGCCACTCTCTTCACCTCTAGGGCACCCACCAACAATCCCGTCCACGACCTCCCAAGCTGGATATGCATAAATTTGATGGTTCTCACCCGACCGCATGGGTAGCACAAATGGAGCAGTATTACAATCTGAATAACATCTTAGATAATGAGACTCAGCTTATGGTGGGGAGCATGTACTTGGACAATGAAAGATGGCAATGGTGGGAATGGCATCAACGTAGCAATGCCAGTTTTAGGACTTGGGCAGCCTTCAAAAAAGCTCTTACAAAGCGCTTTGACAT
Organism: Pinus taeda; assembly: GCA_000404065.3. Classification (NCBI taxonomy): domain Eukaryota; kingdom Viridiplantae; phylum Streptophyta; class Pinopsida; order Pinales; family Pinaceae; genus Pinus; species Pinus taeda. The sequence goes on along the minus strand of APFE030027809.1, from coordinate 55,186 downwards.
GAATCTTCTTTTTTGGGTCATCTCACTAAGCTCTGACAGACTGGCACAGTGGATGAATATGCTACAGCCTTTGAAGCCTTAGCTTTCCGCACTAGGGATCTCCCAGATGCGTTCTACACGGAATGTTTTATCAGCGATCTTAAAGAGGCCATACAAGCCCATGTCCGACTGCACCACCCTCCCACATGGTCGGAGGCTTGCAAGGTAGCTCATAACGTGGAATGTGCGTTAGCAGCCTAGTCCATTCGCCCAAATTTCACCGCCAAGGGTCGCCCACCACAGGCTCACAGCACGACTCAAACACTTAAGGTTCAAAAGGTGTCACCTGCAGAAATGGCCGAAAGAAGAAAGCAAGGATTATGTTACTACTGTGATGAAAAATACTCCCCAGGTCATAAATTCTAGGAGCACAAATTTTTTCAAATTGATGCCATTGATTACAGCTCATCGGAGGAAACTCCACCACTTGAGGAACCTGAGGAGGCAGAAGAAGACAACCAGAAGGACAATGTCCCTGACAAACCAATTATTTCGCTGCATGCTTTGGCAGGGATTTCTTCACCTCAAACTCTCAAAATCAAAGGTTTTATTAAACATCGCTCAGTAGTAGTCTTGATTGATAGTGGAAGCACACATAATTTCATCCATCAAAAAGTCGCGGAAGCAGTGCATTGTTTTGTACGAGCAATTTCTAACTTCCAAGTCCAAATTGCAAATGGGGGAACAATGAAATGTGAAGGCCGCTGTGAAAATGTCAAACTTCAAATGGGGGATTATCAGTTGAAGACCCACATGTTTTCCATACACATGGGAAGGTGTGACATTGTCCTCGGTGTTAAATGGCTTCGCACTCTTGGGCCAATCACAATGGATTTCCAGGACTTATATATGAGCTTTAAGCAGAACAACTCCACACATACCCTCTGCGGGCTCCAGGTGGGAGCTCCCTCTATCATCAGCTCACATAGGATGGAAAAATTGCTAAAAAAGGACCATCATGGGGTTATAGCTCAATTTAATGCCATCCAGGCCATCGAACCCAATTCTCTACTGATTCATCCTGAGATGCAACAGATTTTAAATAACCATTTGCAACTCTTTGAAAAAACCTCGTGAGCTTTCACCCTCGAGAGGGGAACATGATCATAGCATCACCTTGGTTCCAAGGGCCCAACCAACAAATGTGCGCCCATACAGATATCCGTTCACCCAAAAGAATGAAATAGAAAAAATAATCAAGGAACTTTTGGAAGCAGGTGTCATTCGTCCCAGCATTAGTCCTTATTCATCACTGGTAATCATGGTGCTCAAGAAAGATGGGGAATGGCGGATGTGTCCAGACTTCAGGGCCCTCAATAAGTTGACAATCAAAGATAAATTTCCCATCCCAGTTGTTGATGATTTGCTAGATGAACTCAATGGGGCTCAATTTTTCACTAAGCTAGATCTTCGCTCAGGCTACCACCAAATTCGCATGAAGGAAGTCGACATTTCAAAGACTGCTTTCACTACTCATGAAGGCCATTATGAGTTCCTGGTCATGCCATTCGGTCTTTGTAATGCCCCATCTACTTTTCAGAGCCTTATGAACCACCTTCTCAAACCATACCTCAGGAAATTTGTCCTTGTCTTCTTCGATGACATCCTCATCTATAGCTGCACTTGGGCTGCCCATCTTCAACATGTAGATCTGCTCTTGCAACTGCTCTGCAAGCATAAATTATTTGTTAAGATGTCCAAGTGTTCTTTTGGCATGGAAGAAGTTGAGTATTTGGGCCACATTGTGGGGCGTGAAGGTGTCAAGATGGACCCCAAAAAGATCCAGGAAATGCAGGATTGGCCTCAACCTAAGACCTTGAAAAGCCTGAGAGAATTTTTGGGTCTCACAGGCTATTATCGCAAATTTGTTTGCAATTATGGTCGCATTGCGAAGCCCCTCAGTCAACTCCTCAAGAAAAATTCATTCTTCTGGAATGATGACGCACAATAGGCATTTACAGCTCTCAAAAATGCCATGTGTTCCACTCCAGTCTTAGCACTGCTTGATTTCACCAAATCTTTTGTCATTGAATGTGATGCTTGGGGTACGGGTATTGGGGCGGTCTTAATGTAGGAATGTCGACCCTTGGCCTTCACAAGCCAACAACTAAGTGGGAAGAATTTGGGACAATCTACCTATGAGAAGGAAATGATGGCCATCTTACATGCAGTAGATACCCGACAACCTTACTTACTGGGGCGACGTTTCCAAATCGCACAGACCATCACAGTCTTAAATATTTTTTGGAGCAACGCCTATCTTCCCCACAACAAAATAAATGGCTCGCCAAAATGCTGGGTTATGATTATGAGATCATTTACAAGAAAGGGCGCGAGAATAGTGTAGCAGATGCATTATCTCGCCAATTTTAGGAGGAAAGTACCCTGCTCGCAATTTCCCTTCCCATTCCAGAATGGATTGAAGAGGCTCGCAGGGAATGGTTTTCACATCCCTGGCTCTCCCAACTCATTACTCAATTACAAGCAGATCCAAATTCCACCAAGGGCTACTCGTGGCAGGATTAGATTCTTCGCTACAAGGACAGAGTTGTAATATCACCAACATCCACCCTCAAAAGCCGCATTTTGGCAGAATTGCACTCATCCCCCATTGCCGGACATTCAGGCTTTCAGAAGACGTATGCTCGCACTAGAAGATCATTTCTTTGGACAGGCATGAAAAAGGACATCCTTACTTTTGTAACGGAATGTGATGTCTGTCAACGCCACAAAGGGGAGACAGTCAAAGCACCAGGAACATTACAACCGTTGCCCATCCCAGCATCAATATGGATGGAGGTTTCTATGGATTTCATTACAGATCTTCCAAAGTCAGGAAACAAGTCAGTCATCATGGTGGTGGTGGACCGTCTTTCTAAGTATGCTCATTTTTGCGCCCTACCCCACCCGTTTACACCGACTTTGGTCGCGCAATCTTTCATGGATCAGATCTCCAAATTGCATGGCATGCCCACTTCTATTGTCTCTGATCATGACCCGATCTTCACCAGTAATTTTTGGCAAGAACTCTTCGGGCTACAAGGCACCCAACTAAAACTCAGTACTTCCTATCATCCACAAACGGATGGTCAAACTGAAGCTGTCAACAAATCTCTGGAAACCTACCTTAGGTGTTTCACTTCAGAAAAGCAACATCTTTGGGTACAGTGGTTACCTCTAGCTAAATGGTGGTATAACACCAACTATCATGCCACCACCAAAGTGACTCCCTATGAAGCAGTTTATGGTCAACTCCCTCCTTCCCCTACTTCTTATATCAAGGGGTGCTCAAAAGTCCAAGCAGTGGATCAACTCCTACAAAACCGCACAACCATGCTCGCCCATCTTAGAGAGAATCTTCATCAAGCTCAAAACCGCATGAAGCAACAGGTAGATCAGCATCGCTCCGAGCGCCAATATCAAGAAGGGGATCAGGTATTTTTGAGGCTGCAACAATATAAGCAAACATCACTCAAGGACAAGGGTTGTCAGAAACTATCTCCAAAATTCTACTGTCCATATCAGGTACTTTAGCGCATTGGAGAAGTGGCCTACAAGCTAGCTTTGCCACCCACAGCAAAAATCCATCTAGTTTTCCATGTCTCATGCCTCAAGAAAGTGATTGGAAACAATTGCAGAATTCAAACCAGTCCACCTGAATTGGATGAAGAAGGGTCAATCTGGCTCCAACCTGAATAGGTCCTAGACACACGAGAACGGCACCTGCGTGGCCGCATGATCAAGGAAGTCCTAGTCAAGTGGAAAGACACCTCTCCGGAAGATGCAACCTGGGAACCAACCACTATTCTTTAGCAGTTTCCGCAGCTTCAACCTTGAGGACAAGGCTATTCTTAAGGGGGAGGGCATGTTAGGGTCCAACCCTAACCCCCTTATTTATGTAGTAGGATCGAGTCATAGTAAAGAGTCAATAAAGCCCATATTAATAATTGTAAGTGGTTAACCCACATTTAATGATGGGACCACAGCTAGTTGCAAATGGGCCATGGTATTAGATAGATGGTATTAATAAGAACCATGGTATTGATCCATGGTATTGCATGTATGAGTCATATATAAAGGATAGAGACTCCTTGCGAGGAGCATCGTGTCTTATTTTTTCATCGATCTCTGCTCTATTGGAGGTTGCCCCCTCGAAAAGGCAAGTGAACATTGCTTTCTGAATAATAAAATACTTGTTGTTGTTTCTCACTATTCTATGTTCTGGGTATATTTCTTCGCATATTCGGTATTTTTGTATCATCTTGCAGGTTAAGAGCATAACATTTTTCCAGGGACATTAGTCCAAAAACAACGGTGTAATTGTATGTGTGTTTATTTCTCTGGCTTCATGATACTTTACAAGATTCCCTAATCTCATATAGGTCCACAAGAATACCCCTCTGGCTTCGTGAATGGTCCTAGAGAATACCCTAATCTCATGTAAGTATCAAGAAGAATGAAACCCTATCAAGGGTTCTCTTTAATAAGAACTCTGGGTTTTGTGAAGGAAATCAAATTTTTGAAGCAGATTGCATAGCTTAGGAGGCTCTTGATCTGATCAAGAAGAAGATACCAACCATGGTCATTAATCTAGACTTATCAAAATCCTATGATAAAGTAGACTTAGTTGTTGTAACTCCACATACAAGTTTCAAGCCTCTTAACTAACATCCTAATAGAGTAATGCTACTCTACAACCAATTGTGTAGCATTGATAAATGGCTCTCCCACACATTTCTCCAAACCTAGAAAAGGATTAAGACAAGGTTGCCCTTTGTCATGTCCCTTCCTAATAATTTTCCCAAGGTGAGGAGAAAATCAATTTTGGCAATTTTGATATGATTGGCTTTAGGAAAATATGTGGGGAAAGCTTAGAAAAAAGGGGTCGATGTGCTTTTAGTGGATTTTGGGGGCCACTAACCCACCAAAAAATACGCACCCCATGAAGGCAATTCGAATTTCCTAAGTGGGGTTTGAAATATTTGATGGGGACCCACATGGGGCCCAAGGGAGCAAGCATAAATAAGCGAAGTGAGCAGCATTTGGGGCTTTTGATTATTTGAAGAATTTCACTGTTGCCTTGGCTGTTTAGCTAAGCTACAAAGTGTTGTTCAGCACAAGAGCTTCCCAAGGAGTGAAGCTCACCCCTCTTCAGTGGACTTCAAGTACCACCCTAGGAGGGCTTCCATTGCCCATATCGAATTGTCATCTTCTGGAGGAGAATTTGTTGTAGTAGAGCCAGCCATACACCCAATTCGAATTGCAGGTTGGAGGGACTGCGTCATCCCCACTCTGGAATGCGCAGTCACTAGAGAGGGACATCTTGGTTGGAGGTTTAGCAAGAGGATTTGGGAGCTGGGTTGCGGAGAGATTATTGGGAGTCTGATTTGGGATGGTTTGCAGCCTTATAGCAGCAAGTTACAACAGTTCTAGCTGCAGGCAGTGAGCACCAGCATCGGAGGAGGGCCAATCCCCAAGGGGTCGAAATTGGCAAGTCAAAACCACGCAAAACCCTTTCTGGGTTTTTATGGGTTTTTGGAGAGGAGTACATCCCCAAAGTTACAGAAATTTCCAGGTTGTTTGAGGGGGTAAATCAGAGCTGGAAGTCAGCAATAAGAGGAGTTTTGAGGGGACAACGCAGTGTTTTGGAGACAACAAAGATTACAATAGCTAGGCACTATTTTATCATCCACTTGAGCCTTGTAGCTTGCCTTGTGAAAGCCCAGGTGCACTACTTCCATCTCATATTGTACTCCAGTAGTTATAATTAATAAAAATTGGACAATTTGGTGTTCCGAGCAAATTTTTGTTAACATGTGTGTTTACTCAGAAATTTCTATCACACCTATCAGCCTCCACACACCACACAACATGGAAAAGTTGACCGCCCCATGATGCCTCATTTCATGGAGGAGGCTAAGCTAGAGATAGAGTCGGACCCAGTTGCAGATTTGGTGCATTATGTCACATCAAGCTTTGATGAGTACGAGGGGTTGGATGGCTGGATCAAGAGGGTGATGTCTTTTGGAGAGTAAATTCACCTCTTGGAGAGGCGCGCTACTGGGGCTAGAGGCCACTATAGAGGAGAAGCAACAAAGATGTGCAGAAGCTATCGGGGAAGATCACACTCCCAAATTTCGATGGGTCAGCAAAGAGCTCAGCTAGGGCATGGATCCAGAAACTTGATACATACTTTCACCTGAATCCCATGAGGGAAGCTGATGCCATACGCTTTTCCACCCTTCACTTGGAGGGTAATGCCCAAGAGTGGTGGTATCATGGGTTGATCACATTGGGTCACCTTCACATCACCACTTATACGAAATTCACCAGGAGATTGTTGGAGAGGTTTGAAAGGAAGGACCTGGAGCTACACCTCCAGGAGCTCGCCCACTTAAGACAGACTGGCAACGCAAAGGTCTACATTACAGAGTTCCAGAGACTTGCAGTGATGGTGACAGATATTTCGGAGGCACGACTGATCATGTTGTTTGTGGCGAGGCTTGCAAAGCCTCTAAGTTGCTGGGTGAGAGCTTACAAGACCGCATCACTACAGGATGCCATTTCTAGGACCCGAGACATGATTGACATAGTGCCCAAGAACCAGGCATTTGTCCTCATAAGACCTACAACTCCTTCGGGGAACAGAGATGCGAGGCCACCACAGAGAGATGGAGGACATAGCCATCTGGACAATGACACCCAGAGGGACCTCAAGAGGAGGAGGTTGTGCTTCACGTGCTAGGAGCCTTGTGCACCAGGGCACAAGTGTACCAAGGGCAAAGCCCATTTCATCAAGGTGTTTTCGAATAGTGATCCTGAGGAGGAGGAGGCCGAGGCAGGAGGGGAGCCGAGAAATGGGGGGGGCCATCAGCAGGAGGGCCACCACCACCACCACCTAGAGGAGGGTCGTTTGCCCCAACAGGAGGAGTCCTCAATTCACTTCAGGGTGTGCCGAAGTATTTGACACTCGAGATCAGGGGGACCGTACAGGGGCAACGTGTGTCAGTCCTGGTTGACAGTGGGGCCACCCACAATTTTATTGATGCCCAGATGGTGGAGCATAGGGGCATCCAGACAACTACATTTGAGGAGTTCTCAGTTCTGGTAGCAGTCTACCAAGTATGTGCCCGGGTTGACCTTAAAGATGGGGAACTACTCACTCAATGACCATTTCTTTGTGGTTGATGTCCCGGACACCAATGTGGTGTTGGGTGTCCAGTGGTTGTATGCGTTGGGGAAGGTCACAACTAATTGGCAGAAACTCGAGATGGAGTTCCAAGGTCCGGATGGGAAGCTGGTAATACTGAGGGGCACACACTCTTATCCCCCTCAGACAGTTTCAGCCCACCGGATGGAGGCAAATCTGCACCATGGAGATGTGGAGTGGGTAGTTGAGCTACGGATTTCGAAGTTGGGGACAAGGACACAGGTCACACATCCAGATATACTAGCCCTGATAGAGAAGCACTAGGGGGTTTTTGGGGATGTCCCACCAGGTAGGCCGCCAGACTGGGGTTTTGAGCACACCATTGAGCTAGAGGAGGGGGTGAATGCAGTCACCACCACCCCTTATAGGCACCCAAACACCTATAAGGATGACATAGAGTGAGCCATTTAGGAGTTGTTGAGGTTGGGACACATCAGGGCTAGCTCAAGTCCATTTGCTTCTTCTATGGTGCTGGTGAAGAACAAAGATGGGACGCTACTCATGCGCATAGACTACCGGGCTCTCAATAAAAAGACCTTGAAAAACAGGTACCCCATTCCATGTATAGATGAGCTGATGGACGAGCTTATGGGAGCTAAACACTTCTCTAAGATAGATCTGCAATCAAGATACCACCAGATTCGCATGAGGGAGCAAAATATCTCGAAGACTGCCTTTCAATGCCATTACGAACACTTTGAGTTCTTGATGATGCCCTTTGGGCTAACCAATGCTCCGGCCACATCCCAGTCCTGTATGAATCACGTGTTCCATAAACAGCTGAGATGTTTTTTTCTAGTCTTCTTCGACAACATACTCATTTATAGCAGAACATGGGAGGAGCATCTTTAGCATTTGGAGGAGTTGCTCTGCATGCTTAAGGAGCAGTAGCTGTATGCGAAGTTGTCCAAATGTGAGTTCGGGCTAACAGAGATGTTGCACTTGTACCTAGGGCACGTGATTGGGGAGGATGGAGTAAAGGTGCATCAAGAGAAGATTTGGGCAGTTCTAGATTGGCCCACACCCAGGAACGTAATGGAGATGAGGGGTTTCCTGGGCATTTGTACGTACTACCAGAGATTTTTGAGAGTGTTCTCACAGCTTGCGACACCTCTTACGGATTTGACGAAGAGGGGAGATTTTGGGTGGACGCAGGCAGTAGAGGAGGCATTCACACGCCTCAAGAGGGTCATGAGCATTTGTTCGATCTTAGCCTTGTCGGATTTCACAGAGCCATTGTATTGGAGTGCGATGCGTCCGGTGAAGGGATTGGGATCATTCTGACATAGGGGGGCCATCTTATTGCGTTTGAGAGCAGGAAATTGCAGCCTCACGAGCAGTTGTACTCTGTGTACGACAAGGAGATGTTTGCAGTGATGTATGCGCTAGCCAAATTTAGACAGTATTTGGTGGGCAACTGATTCAAAGTGAAGACGGATCACAATAGTCTTTGCTTCCTCCTTGAGCAACAGTCCTTAGAGGAGAGGCAGTAGAAATGGGTGAGTAAGCTCCAGGCTTACGATTTTGAGATAGTGTACCTGAAGGGAAAGCACAACGTGGTAGCTAATGCCCCTCCAGGCGACCCACAACTCTATCTTTGATGGATGTCACACATGATTGGAAGGCTCAACTACTGGTTGAGTACTCCAAGGATAGGCAGGCCAGCAACATTTTGGACGGCATGCACTGAGATGACCGATTCTAGGTGATGGATGATGTGATCTATTACAGGGGTCAGATTTATTTAGTGCTAGGATCTCAGCTGAAGGAGAGGATCGTGCAGACAACCCATGATTCTCCACTAGCAGGACACTCAGGTTTCCTCAAGACATACCATACCATCAGGGAGAGGTTCTCCTGGCAGGGTCTTAAAGGGGATGTGCTGAAACATGTGAGAGAGTGCGTGGATTGCCAGAGGAACAAAGTGGAACTGAGTCACCCGGCTGGTTTGCTACAATCGCTCCCATTCCAGAGAGGAAGTGGGAGAGCATATCCATGGATTTTATCATGGGGCTTCCAGCAGCACAGGGGCGGGACTGCATCTACGTTGTGGTCGACAAGCTAGCCAAGTTCGCCCACTTCTTTTCTATTCCCACGAGATCTTCAGCTTCCCAGGTGGCCAAGTTGTTATTTTGGGAGGTTTTCCGGTTGCACGGTCTCCCCAAGACCATTGTGAATGACAGGGACAACAAGTTTATGGGGGCCTTTTGGCTGGAGATATTCCGGTTAGTGGGTATAGAACTTACACCAAAAACTAGCTATCATCCACAAATTAACCAGAAGACAGAGATCATGAACAAGTGGCTAGAAGGGTACCTGCGCAACTACGTGACTGGACAACAGAGAACATGGGTCAAGTGGCTACACCTCGGGGAGTTATGCTACAACACTACGTATCACATGTCCATTAGTATGACCCCTTTCCGAGCACTTTATGAGTATGATGCACTTTCTTTTTCTGACATGGTATTTGGAGATAGCATGGAACCAGGGGCAAAGGATTGGGTTCAAGAGAGCTAGGAGATTCTCTAAGCTCTCAAGAAAAACTTGCAGGTGGCCCAAAATCAGCAAAAGTTCTATGAGGATAAACACAGGGTGGAAAGACACTTTGAGGTACGATACATGGTCTTCTTACGCCTACAGCCATATAAGCAATCTATGCTCAAGCAGAAATGGGCAGAGAAGCTTCGCCCACGGTTTTATGGGTCGTATAAGGTGGTCCAAAAGGTGGGAGAGGTGGCCTACAACTTAGAGCTACCTAAGGAGAGTCAGATTCACAACGTGTTCCACATTTCATGCCTGAAAGGGCATTGGGACAACATATCATAGCAGCAGTTGAGTTGCCTCCTTTGGATGATGAGGGGCACTTGGTTTTGACACCAGAGATCATCTTGGAGACCCGGGAGAAGAAGTTGAGGAACAGGGTGATCCGGGAGTACCTAGTCAAATGGAAGGACTTGCCAGAAGAGGATGCCACGTGGGAAAATGAATAGACCTTGCAGCATCCAGTTTTACAGTTGCTTGGAAACAAGCAACATATGGAAGGGCAGGACTGTCATGTCCCTTCCTAATAATTTTCCCAAGGTGAGAAGAAAATCAATTTTGGCAATTTTGATATTTTTGGCTTTAGGAAAAATATGTGGGGAAAACATAGGAAAAGGGGGTCGATGTGTTTTTAGTGGATTGTGGGGGCCACTCACCCACCCAAAAATACGCACCCCATGAAAATACGCACCCCATGAAGGCAATTCAAAATTCCTAAGTGGGGTTCAAAATATTTGATGGAGACCCACGTGGGGCCCAAGGGAGCAAGCATAAATAAGATGAAGCGAGCAGCATTTGGGGCTTTTTACCATTTGAATAATTTAATTGTTGCTTTGGCTATTTAGCTAAGCTACAGAGTGTTGTTCAGCACAAGAGCTTCCCAAGGAGTGAAGCTCACCCCTCTCTTCAGTGGACTTCAAGTGTCACCCTAGGAGGGCTTCCATTGCCCATATCGAATTGTCATCTTCTAGAGGAGAATTTGCAACAGTAGAGCCAGCCATACACCAGTTCGAATTGCAGGTTGGAGGGACTGCATCATCCCCACTCTGGACTGCACAGTCACTAGAGAGGGACATCTTTGTTGGAGGTTTAGCAGGAGGATTTGGGCGCTGAGTTGTAGAGGGATTATTGGGCATTTGATATGGGATGGTTTGCAGTGTTATAGCAGCAAGTTACAGCAGTTCAAACTGCAGGTAGTGAGCACCAACGTTGGAGGAGCGCCAAACCCCAAGGGGTCAAAATTGGCAAGTCAAAACCAGGGAAAACCCTTTTTGGGTTTTTATGGGTTTTTGGAGAGAGTACATCCCCAAAGTTATAGAAATTTCTGGGTTGTTTTGAGGTGGTAAATCAGAGCCAGAAGAGCAGTTTTCAGCAGACAACAAATATTACAGTAGCTAGGCACTATTTTATCATTCACCTGAGGCTTGTAGCTTGCCTTGTGCAAGCCTAGGTGCACTCCTTCCATATCATATTGTACTCTAGCAATTATAATTAATAAAAATTGGCCAATTTGGTGTTCTGGGCAAATTTTTGTGTTGTAATTGTTGCATGTCTTTGTTATCTCTGTAGATTTCTACTTTGGAACAATACACCCTTTGTCTCACATTTGTGGGTGGCAGAAGGCCTGAGAAGTACCTAAATAATCTAAAAGCAGGAGAAAACTTTAAAGAAGCATAGTTACACCATACCCCAATAGTTCTCAAATGCTTGTAGATGGTGTTCTCTTTGGAATGGGAGCAATCGTAGAAGGAAAGTACAAAGCGAAAGCAACATAGAATCGGAGCAATCAGAGAAACAAAGAACATAGTTAAAGTATTAGAGCATTATTTCTTTGTAACGAGGATGGAAAATCAGTCTAGATAAATCTACTATAATCATGTATCAGGTTTGTGATGATAGAGAAGAAAGGATCAAGGCTTCACCGTTTTCCATGTCAAAAAATTAAAAATAAAAATTGATGATTTTATAAACTACTCGGGTTCCCACCTAATAAAGGGATAAAACTCTATTAGTGATGCAACAACTAGATATCCATTAAAGGTAGATGGACATTAAGAAATATTATGATAGAGGTAACACCATTTCATTGGATGGCATGGCTATATACCTAAAGGGATCCCCAACAACATTAGGAAGGTCTGTTTTAGATATCTATGGGATAGAAAAAGAAACAAAAGAGGTATTCCCCTAGATTGTTGAATGAAATTCCAAAACCCTAGAAAAAAATGGGGAGGTAGGGGATTGAAAGTAATACCCATTTTATCAAATGATCTTGTTGCAAAAAGATTTGTAGGACCATGTCTAATACAGAGATTTGATAATCATTTATGGAAAGTAATAAATTGACACCCTAAGCATAGAAGAGCTGGGACAATTTATGGCAACATATTTGCTCCTAGGAGATAATGTGATGTTCCTTTTTCTAGTTTCCCTTATGGTGTGGTCTTTGTTATCTCTGTAAATTTCTACTTTGGAACAATACACCCTTTGTCTCACGTTTGTGGGTGGCAAAAGGCCTAAGAAGTACCTGAATAATCTAAAAGCAGGGGACAACTTTAAAGAAGCATAGTTACACCATTCCCCAATAGTTCTCAAATGCTTGTAGATGGTGTTCTCTTTGGAATGGGAGCAATCATAGAAGGAAAGAACAAATGGAAAGCAACATAGAATGGGAGCAATCAGAGAAACAAAGAACATAGTTAAAGTATTAGAGCATTATTTCTTTGTAACGAGGATGGAAAATCAGTCTAGATAAATCTATTATAATCATGTATCAGGTTTGTGATGACAAAGAAGAAAGGATCAGGGCTTCACCGTTTTCCATGTGAAAAATTTAAAAATAAAAATTGATGATTTTATAAAAAACCAGGGTTACCGCCTAATAAAGGGATAAAACTCGATTAGTGATGCAACAGCTAGATATCCATTAAAGGTAGATGGACATTAATAAATATTATGATAGAGGTAACACCATTTCATTGGATGGCATGGCTATATACCTAAAGGGATCCCCAACAACATTAGGAAGGTCTGTTTTAGATATCTATGGGCTAGAAAAAGAAACAAAAGACGTATTCCCCTAGATTGTTGAATGAAATTCCAAAACCCTAGAAAAAAATGGGGAGATAGGGGATTGAAAGTAATACCTATTTTATCAAATGATCTTGTTGGAAAAAGATTTGTAGGACGATGTCTAATACAGAGATTTGATAATCACTTATGGAAAATAATAAATTGACGCCCTAAGCATAGAAGAATTGGGACAATTGATGGCAACATATTTGCTCCTAGGAGATAATGTGATGTTCCTTTTTCTAGTTTCCCTTATGGTGTGGTCTGGATGGACTTCTAGGGTTGGAGATAACTAGGTCACAGGAGCAGGTTTCCTTTGTCAGCAGTCTCAAGGGCTTCTGGAGGGGCTTTATGGGGATTGGAGGAGTTTGCTTGCCATAGTCCATCATCAAGATCAGTTCTGCACAACTTGCATTTCATTCTGTTGCATTCTGATAATTCTCATAAAACAGGGTTATTATTGAGCCTAACTCAATTAATTAAGCTTAAGGTGGCATTGCGGGAGGAATAGTTGATGGAACACCTTAGTGTAATAGCTCATTCAAGCTGGAACAAGAAGATCTACAAGATAGGATGGTGAGAAGTAAATTTCAGTGTCCTGAGGTGGGATGGTGGTTGATTTACCAATTTCCCATATTAAAAAAAATGTTTTAATTAAAATAAAAGCAAGGAAAAAGTACAAATTGATTAAAATAATAATAAAATAAAGGCATCTAGAGGGATCCATCAGATCTATAAAAGAGGAGGAGACCATTTGAAAACATCTTGGAGTTGGAATTCTTTCTTGTGGAGAGGTTTGGAGAACTGGGAGTTCCTAGCTTCAACAATAGCCTTAGGACTGAAACCCTCGAGTGATTTAGTGAGAGTCGGCAAGTATCCATCTCTCCCCTTGGTGAATTCATCCAGAATTCACAAGAGAGGTTCACAATTGCAATTCAATTCAATTTTGGAGAGCCAGTGCAGCATTAGAGAAGATTCTTGAGGCCACTTTTCCATCTCAGTTATATTAGTTGTAGTGGCATGGCACCCCTAGAACTTCAAGGGAATTTCTTGAAGGGCATGACCAACTTGGCACTCTTGGCATCACAAATAAATTGTCATGCGTGACACCCTTGGAACTTCAAGGCAAGTTCTTTAAGGGCACGACCAAAACTTGGCACCCTTGGAATCATTAACAATAAATAAATTAATAAATATAATCAAGATATGAAAACGAGGTAAAATCACATCAAAGGTAAATGATGTTAGAAACCGAGGTAATTAAATCAAGGATAAAACTAGGGTTAAGAGGACCATAGGAAGAAATATAATATTTTACCTTAAAAACTCTACCTTTCCCATGTTGGAAAATATTAGAGAGATAATGTAGTTTAATTAGGTAAAAAGGAGAAAGAGGGACATAAATTTAAGGATAAATATTAATCCTAAAATAGTTAAACTTAATTAAGAGAAGAGGATGGTGAATTAAAATAAGATTAATAAATTAAATTTTAAAGAAATTTAGAGAACCTCCATGTGGCAACAACCAACATAAGAATATTCATCTAAGAGATAACTTGAGTTAAATTAGCGAGTAGATAGGGGATCAAATGTTGACTTATCAATTGCCTTCAGTAATGAACACAAATTAAGGAGTAAAAAGGGGGATCAAGAGACAACTAGGAGAAGAAATAGGAATCTTGTTAAGGTGAGGAAAAATATTAGTTTTAAATTAAAATTTAACTGAACACAAATTAAGGAGTAAAAAGGGAGATCAAGAGACAACTAGGAGAAGAAATAGGAATCTTGTTAAGGTGAGGAAAAATATTAGTTTTAAATTAAAATTTAAGTAAATAATTTTGGATACCCTTGATGAAAGAGTGAAAAATGGCTGGGTGAATAATCAAACTATTGGTTTATCAAAAATAATTAATTATGCATGAAATGCCAAGTGTCACCTATGAGAACTCCTATAAAAGAAGGGGTGAGCCATGGGAGAAGGGACTTTTCTCTACCCTAGTGTTGGATGGATGACATGATGTCAAAGTAGTGACTACGAGCTATAGTGAGTTTGGTGAGGTATAGGACTTTAGAGAGGGGACTCTTGAGGCAAAGAGTGCTCTCATTTACCAACTATTACATTCCTCCATTATACAACCCCATTGTAGCTCGAGGGTCTGCGAGGAAGGAGAGTACCCAAGGAGTAGGTTGGGAGGTCAACCGATGGGTCATTGCATTCGGATTAAGCACGTCAACATTCACACTTGGAGGCGACTGACATCTAAGGAGGGAAATTAGCGGCAAGTCAAGTTTGAACCTCATCTCCTGGTGAACGGTACCTATGTTGTTATAATGTTCTTTGGTATGACTTCATTATGGTTTAGTTAAAAACATGTAATTTAGATGATATATTCAATGAAATGAAATTCAGAAAAGTTTGATATAATGCTTAATAATTTTTGAGTTCCCAATGCTATTTTCTTATGGTTGTATTTTTAGTATTAGAAAAAAAAAAAAATGGTATTAGGGTATAGGGTTGGTCCCTACACTCTACACATGTCATCATGTTTTGTGCTCACCTCCAAAACACATGTCACTAACTCACGAAGCAGTCTAAGTGCTCCATGATGATATGGCCCATCCTCCTGTTTCATAGCTCCCCTGGTCTCTCTGACTGTTGCTACTAACTAGTGCCTTGGGTGTGTCCATGTGCAACCTGTACAACTGGCAGCTCCTCACCCCAACTGCTATAGGTGATCTCCAATCCTTATGTTTCAATAGCACTCTAGCCCCTCTAAAGATGACACCGTAACCTTCGCCTTCAAGGACTAATACGGAGATCAAATTCATCCCCCAACCTCTGGCACATGCAACATATCATGGATAAGTATTTGCTATCCATTCTCTCTTTCAAATAGAACAGTCCCTCGTGCTACAAGAGTTCACTTGGACTTGTTCCCCATCTAAATCTAGAATTTGATGTCCTCCTTATAGCTGAAGAAATACTCTCTAACTCTTGTCATATTAAATGATGCCCCACTGTCTATGTACCAAACACCTTGTGAAGTCGAGCTAGTCGGGCAAGCAATCAATGTGAATCCTAATCCATCCTGTTGGAAATCTCATGTGCATTTGTTCAAGCTCCAACATGCTTCTTGCCCATTTTTTTCCTCAATGGGCAAGAAGTATTTTTAGCATTAAAAAAAAAAAAAAAAATTGGTATAGGGTATAGGGTTGGTCCCTACACTCTACACACATCATCGTGTTTTGTGCTCACCTCCAAAACACATGTCACTAACTCACTAAGTAGTCTAAGTGCTCCATGATGATATGGCCCATCCTCATGTTTCATAGCTCCCCTAGGGCCTAGTCTCTCTGATTGTTGCTGCTAACTAGTGCCTTGGGTGTTTCCATGTGCAACCTGTACTACTGGCAACTCCTCACCCCAACTGCTATAGGTGACCTCCAATCCTTATGTTTCAATAGCACTCTAGCCCCTCTAAAGATGACATCATAACCTTCGTCTTCAAGGACTAATACGAAGATCAAATTCATCCCCCAACCTCTGGCACATGCAACATATCATGGATAAGTATCTGCTATCCATTCTCCCTTTCAAATAAAACAGTCCCCCGTGCTACAAGAGTTCACTTGGACTTGTTCCCCATCTAAATCTAGAATTTGATGTCCTCCTTATAGCTAAAGAAGTACTCTCTAACTCTTGTCATATTAAATGATGCTCCATTGTCTATGTACCAAACACCTTGTGAAGACGAGCTAGTCCGGAAAGCAATCAATGTGAATCCTAATCCATAATGCTGGAAATCTCATGTGCATCTGTTCAAGCTCCAACATGCTTCTTGCCCATTTTTTTACTCAATGGGCAATCGCTAACATAATGGTCAAATTTGTGATAGCCATAGCACTTGACCTTTGATACGTCCTTCTTCTTCTTCTCCCTTTTTGAGTTTGGTCCCTTACTGGAACCCTTCTTCGCTTTTCCTTTTCTTACTAGGGCTACATTTTCCTACTCCCTATCAACCTTCAGTGTCTCGTTGTTGTTGCTACTCCCACTAACCAAGCTGAGCCTAAGCTCTTTTTGAGTGAAGTCGCTCCAAAGGTGTTCCCAATAAGGAATTTTGTCTCGCTCATTGATCACTTGGACGAAAACACTCCACTCCTTTGTAAATCCATTGAGTGTTATTTGCATTATCTCATCATCACTGGACTTATCACCTACTGCAGCTAGCTCATCTCTTGCAAGCCAAACTCTGGTGAGATATGAAGTCACATCTTCTCCCTTATTCTGCTATAGTCCTCAGCCTCTCCTTGAGAATCAACTTCCTAATTTCAGTAGGATCCTCGTATAGTTTAATGACGACATCTCACATTTCCTTTGCTATCCCTTTCTCTGCAATATGTGGACCAATATGATCCTCGACTCCATAAAGAATCATCCTCTTCGCTTTGGCATTTTCTTTCTTGTAGTTAGCTAGCTACTATGGATCCATCGATATGGCAACAACATTCTCCGCAAACTCCTTCAGACCATACTCATCTAATATGAACGACATCCTAGCCTTCCAAAATCCAAATTTGGAGGCTCCATCCAACTTGTCCCAATCTCTCAATTCTGCTATGGCCATCTCTAGAAAATGTGGAAACTCATTGAACTCAAATAAACCGGAGAATACTTGAAGAATTTGAACTGGGTTGAAAACCCTCTCTTTTTCTTCCTATGTTCTGCATCGATCTTCTTTCTACCCTTAGATCTTCTTTGATACCATCTGAAATTTTAAATATTGCTGCAATTACTAGTTATTATTCTATTTTCTAATCAGATTATTTGTCTTCTGCAGAATACTTGTCTTGAATACTGAATAAAACACAATTGCAACTTCATTGAAAAATAAATAGGCACAAGAATTAAGAAAATTATACACACACATATATTGAACATGAGTATTTTTGGACAAATGTCCTTGGAAAAACCCCGAAGGGAAAACAATTCTACAAATGAGGGTTTTAATTATTAAATTCTTTAGCAAAAATATTACAATTGGTTGTCGTAAGATGGAAAACCTATAGAAAATTAGTCTGATCACTTCCACAAGTCTCCCTGACCTCATGGAAGCAATTCATCCCACTAAAAAAAATTCTACCTCCCTTCTAAATCTTGTTCTGGCTCACACAGGTGGCCTACCAGATAAACTTGGCCCTCCTGGAAACTTGCACTGGTCCAGAAAATTATCTCGGCCTCCACTGGAAAATCTCTACCTCTATTAGCAAATCGATCCTCTTGTGCAAACTTACCTCTCCTGTGAATTTTTCTTGCTCCATTATTTCCCCCTCTCTGAAAAATTCACACTACCTACTAGGGTAATTCACACCCACTATTGCAGCAACTCGCATTGCTAGAAGATCGGCCTCGCTCTGCAAAAAAATTGATCTCCAACTCTTTCTGGAAATCGCTATGAAGAATCTCTCTAGAAATACCTGTTGAAACCTCTACTGTTGATGCCCCTGCACTGCCTCTACATCCTTCCTATCATTGTAAATTTGTGTCTCAATGTGTTCTCTAAATGCCCATTGACTTCCTCTTAGAATCTGTGGTTGATGAATCAACAGCCATGATCTAATCAGAATCGATGGCTAAGATCATCTTGACTCCATCAAGTGACTTTTCTAGAAGTCTCTAGAGAAAAATCGATTTACCCCAATTAATAATGATTAATTAAGCTATTTCTATAAGTTAGACTTGCGAAAATTAATTGACTACTTAATTAAATCTAATCAAGGTCTTTTCTCACGAAACCAATTTTGGGTATCGAAGAAAATGTGTTCCTTAGCCTCATAGACACAATCTGAGACTGGAACACATGTTTGAGCTACACAAACTAATAGTTTCAAGGGGACCTTTTGTCAAAAGATGGGAATGAAAGAACCCGAAACAATGTTTACAAACTAATGGCCTTTCTACATGATATGATGATCTACTATGATGGGATAATCAAACATGTTAGTGGAAAATTTCTAGTTTAGTTTGAGCATAAGAACAAAAAACTCTTCAGTAACATGTAATTGATTAAAACTAGAATGACTCTGGGAGTAGCTTGTATCATTCATCTCCAAGGGTAGCTTGGGTTCTTGGCAATGCACTTTCTAAGAAAAAAGTTTTCGAGTTTTTTATTATTAATTTTGATTATTTATGAGATTGTACTAAGTTCAAAGATTGCATGTGCTAATTCTTCTATTTCATTGTTTTATAGCAATAATGATGGTCATGCCAGGTTGAAGGGCCGCAAAGGTGGAGCATGTAGAAGAGGTGCACATAGTGTACAGGAAGATCGAGGTGCTCTTTCAATGCTCCTGTTACAATATTGAAGCTGCAAGTAGGCCTTAGGAAGCAAAGCCATAGTATTACCTACAGATATTGGTAATTGTGATTACACATGTATATGAATGTTGAAGAAATTGAGCCCTCCCCATTCCCTGCCCCCAATAGCAAGGCCATGGTTATAAAAAATCAAATGATTGGGAGTCAAAATCATTCCAATGGACTCCGAAAGTCAAACAAGCCTCCATGTTCACAAGATGTTTGTCACATTAGGAAGTCTAATACAAGGCAGGCCATCACCAAAAAGCAATGACACCAAATACTAAATAGAGGATACCAAGTAGGTGATCTTGTTTTGGTTAATAAAGATCCTATTCATGTTAGCATCGAATATCTTGAGATGACTGACTTCTGGCTTCTTCCCTGTGAAGACTCCTTTGGGTGTTTTCTTCCCTAATGCTCTATGAGGAGTTATATTCTGGATATACATTGATGTGACAAAAGCTTTTGCCCATAGATACCTAGCTAGATCCTAATCATACAACATAGCTTTGGCTTCCCCAACAATAGTTCTATTTTTCCGTTCTGCTACTCCATTCTGCTCCAGATTATATGGAATTGTCCACTCTCTTTTGATGCCCTCTTTTGCACAGAAATCTGTAAAGTCTTTCTCTGTATATTCTCCACCATTATCTGAATGCAATACCTTTATCTTTTTCCCTATCATATTTTCAACAAGAGCTTTAAACTCTCGGAAACGATCAAAGACCTCATCTTTGGTCTTTAAGAAATAGATTTAGGTTTTTCTGGAGTGATCATCGATAAATGTGACGAAGTATTCACCACCACTAAGAGCTCTTGTGGACATAGGACCACATATATCTGAGCGTATTAAGCCTAATACACATTCTTCTCTATTGTTAAAACTGGAAAAAGCTGCTTTAGCATACTTCCCTAACACACATCCTCTGCATAAGTCATCATGTTCACTACTAAGGACTGGTACTCCTGTAATAGTCTCTCTGAGCATCCTTAGTGCTCCATGGTGTAAATGCCCCATTCACCTCTGCCATAATTCATTCCGCTCCTTCTCACCATTATAGTTGCTACCTATCAGTGCCATTGGTGATTCAAGCTGCAATCTATACAACTTGTTGCTTTGAATCCCAATTTGCCTTTTCTTCTTCCAACTCGGATGCTTGACGTAACTTTTCTTTCCCATGAAGTATACATCATATCCCTTGTCCTGTAACTGGGACATTGAAATCAAGTTCATTCCTAACCTTGGCACATGCAGAGCATTGGTGGCTTAGATGCTGGTCCCTGCTTCCGTCTGAAATGCAATGGTGCCTCTCCCTACTGGAGTACATTTCGTTCTATTTTCCCCGGAATCCTTTTGCATCCCTGTGCGTCAAATTTCTCACACTGGCCCAGCGTCAAGCTGTCCACGTAGGCTCTGTATCAATCTGCCTTTGCGCTGCCTCTTTCTACGTCACCCTGTTCCTACTCTAAGTCTTGCTGCCTTGCACTCTCTAAAGATGTTGATGCCCTCTCTTCCTTTCCCACTTGCAACTCTTCCTCTGATTCGATTTTCTCTTGCCGAACTTCAACCAGTGAGAAAATCGATGTTACTCGAGTAACTGAGTATCTACCTTTAGTGTGTTCTCCAAGTGCCCATCAAGCCTCCTCTTATAATCCTCTCGTTGATCAATCAACGACCCAGATTAGATTCTAATTAATGGTTAGGATCATTTGACTTGATGTCTACCTTTTTCTACAAGTTTCACCCATAGTTTAGATTAATACCCATTAATTACTTTAATTTCCTAAGTTTAGACTTAGGGTCCCATTAAAAATAATTAATTATTTTAATAAAACTCTCTCCGGGTGGAATTTCCCAAAACGACTTCTTGGTATTGGAGAATGCATGTGTCTAAGCCTTCCTGCAAATTTTGAGGCCTAGAGCACATCTGATGCTACCCCAAATCAACACTCCTTTCCTTTTGGCTCAAAGTATTCTTCCTTGCTTGACTTCTACAACTGGATAGCTCGATCTGTCAAGGAATCCACTCTCCCCGTGTCTCACTGGTATGCTCAACTGTATCTTCTTCATCCCCACCGATTTGCTCTTATAATCTCTCGTCAAATCACCAACAACCATGATTAAATCATCATCAATGGCTAAGATCATCTCAAACTCAATCCGTGTGAGTTTCTAGAGCTTTCTCATTTTCCCTTGATTAATTCCTATTCATTAACTAGTTTTCCTAATAGTTGGGAAAAATTTAAATCAAGCCTAACTAATTTAATTAAGGCGTTTTTCAAGCTTATCTTGCGAAACATTTTCTGGGTTTTGAGGATCTCATGTTCCTTATTCTCTTTCGCACAATCGAGACTAGAACACATGATCAATGCTACAAAAAACTAACATGGCACTCACATCAGCCATCTACTTCTCACCCATCTGACATTAGCATTTAGATGAAGGTGGACTACCACTTAGAAGGTACTCTGATCATTTTGCTATCTTTGTTTTTTGGCATTTAGTATGAATGATGGCGTGATCTAGAAGATTGACAAACCTTGATCGTATTCTTGTTCTCTTGCCTTACCAAGGGGGTTAATCCTTGACCCTAGTCCAGTTGCCTGACCAAGGGGGTTAATCTTTGACCCTAGTCCAATTGGACCTGCCATAAGGCCCATTAGATTATATGAGGGGCACTAGCTGGAAAGCCATGATTGAGATATCATGTTGCATTTTCCTATGCCATAATTCATACCTTCCATGCCACAATAAAGTCCCATCTCTCACCTCTATTCTTTGTGTAGAACCGTCATTGATTCTTGTGGATTTGGCACTCATATGTTCACATACCTTGATTAGAACCCAAAAACTTCGCCCTGGGAGGTTGATGCTGCTAAAAGAAAGGAAAAAGCATAGCATGGCCACAAAAAAATAAAAGACAGAAAAATCAAAATGCAAAATATGGTTGGGACATAAAAATTAGCACAAGGGCAAAAGCCTAGCATGAGATCTACCTCCCTCATATGGCCATCACTCGGATCTTGAGCACATGATGTTCCATTACATCAAAAAGGAACCCTTTCATGTCCCAACCCTGATGAGAGATAGATTGAACCATCTTAAAGGGTAATACAACTACTATATCATACAAAGCAAGCTCTAACCCTTGAGCTATAAATAGTTAACTAAGGAATAATCAAGAAGAAACAACAAGCGCACACGAGAGGTGTAGAAATTAGGCCGAGCTAGTAACTCATACATCCAAAAATGCTCTCTCCTCACATCTATACACTTAGGATGTGTAAACCCTCATCAACAAGTCCCTTTGGACCATGGCATTAGGCCGCACAGTGTCCAAACAAGAAGAAAGGCAAGGGGAAGATAGCAACAAGTGCATTTAGACAAAGGGATGAGTTGACAAAACATTAGAGAAGGAATTTGCTCTAGTATCCTATCTTTCTGGCACCATTAGAAGATGAGAGTTCTTTGTGGATAGTATGTTAATTTTGGCAGCTCAGGGACAAAGTCCCTCCTTTGGAAAATCTTCCTCATCAAGGAAGATCCCTACTAGCCTTTGGAAGAATTTAATATGGAAACCCACATGTGCACAAGAAGGATAGGCCGGCCCAAAAAGAAATTGGACACCCTTGGATGGCTATAAATACAAGTCAATTAAACCTCATTTGGAGATCATCAATCATTCTTCTTTCTTTTGTTTGGCTCGCACAGGTCTGTAATTGGTTTGCGAGGAATTTGTTCGCACAGGTCTGAAATTACAAGTTCCAAGCTCGGACGTATGAATTGTTGGAAAATGTAACTAGGTTCGGTCTTCATTATTGTACTTGAGTCAAAATGTAATTTATTTGTCAAAAGAAAGTGAAAAGAATATTATTGTTAAATTGAACTGACTTATTAAAGCATGGGTTTCATGCTTGGGTAAATCATATGTCAAGCCTTCGTTGTAGGCTTTAGGTTTTTGTCAAAGTCATTTATCATTTGACTCCTCCATCAAGTCATGTACTCATCAAAGACAACCTCTTCAAAGTCGGCCTCAAAAGAACACATGTCGACTCAATTAAAAGACGCATCTCTTCATGATACATGTGGGCCCATTTCGAACAGACGGACCACTATATATACCAGCCTAGGATCTTTGCATTACACTAACTTAGAGCTTGCAATTTTAGAGAAATTTCGGTGATCACAGAGAGGAAGTTTCGGTGCATCTCAGAGGAAGTTTTCAATGAAACCTCAGAGACAATTTCGGTGCTAATTACAGTGAGAACTTTCGATGTCAGTGAGATATACCCTTGGTGCTATCATAGTTAAGGAAATGTGAATTGTTCAGCCTGCCATAGTTCGGTGCTCCCACGTTTTGATGCTATCACATACTACAGTCTTGGTGCCAATATTGTCTTGGTGTAACTACAATATTGTGGGCTTGGTTGCACCACAGAATTGAACTCTATTGTTGCTATGACTTCAGAGGTATTGCAGTGATGGTGTATTAGATGCTAACATAGTGGAAGGAAGAAGGGTGACTTGATGGAGGTAGTCTCGAGTTCTCGAGTCTAGACTGTAAGGGTCTTGGACATCTCATCTTTGAATCTATTGAAGGAAGAATTTATGACTGGGTTTTCCCCTCGAGGGGGGTTTTTCCCTAGCAGTGTGCCTATATCTTGTGTTCACTTCTTTTGTTGTTTGGCATTAATATTAATGATCAAAAAATATAATTAATAAATCTAATAGTAATAATGAAAACATCACAATTTAATGTCATTAAGAGGAAAATCATTTAACTACCATCTTGTAATATCCTGTTTCAGAGATATTCTCCAAAACCCCAGTAACTCCAACCAAATACGTACAAATGATATAATAACCGGGAAGCTCAAAATCATAAAAATGACAGTGGTGCAATATACAATAATATAAACGTGAAATATAAGCAGATACTCAAGAAGTGCACAGAGAAATGCTAAGCCATTTTATTATACTGAGGAATAGAATGAGCACAGGAGGTGATCAGAAAGATGGCACCTCGTCTTGCACAAGGCAAGTGAAGAAATACACTCAGAATAGCAAAGGAATGGCCTCTCTCTGATCTACGTCCCAACTACTGGAGAACTATTGTGCTGCTACTGCTGCTGGAAATCAAATGAGGATATGGGGTCGTTCCCCTCGTCAGAAAAGGGTGAAACTCTGGAATCAGACTCTACTCAAGAAACCCACAAAAAACCCAGAAAGCTTTTCTGAAATGGCCAACCCCCGAAAATCACCCCCTTGGGGTTCTGCGCAGTCCCTCAATGCTCTGCACTGCCACTGAATGAAACTCTCCAGTAATCTACCTGAAACCTCTGCCAAAACCCTCCAATATGCAAGGGCTGATCCCCTGCTCAATCTCCCCGCACAAATCCTGCAACAAACCCTCAATCCAAAACTCCTACTAGAAAGAACTGGGTCATCCCTCTCAGTCCTGCGCAATCCTCCAAGATGCTCAATCCTCCTGCCAAAAATGCTGATGAAACTACTGCAAAAATTCTGATGGAAATACCTTGCCCGAGCAGACACTCGAAGTCCCCCGGGGCTAAGGGTGAGATCTCCGAACGGAGACACTTAATGCACTAAACAATGCTACAGACTAGCTAAACTGTCAGCATGCTCTAAGTCATAGTGACTAGCTCAAATGCACATAATCGAATGCCAAAATGAGGAAGCTCCTCTCTCCTTTATAGCCTTTGCCTCTCTCGATCCCAAGGTCCACCTTCTCCAACGTAATTCCTCTCTTGCCACGTGTTTCTTAACTTCTGCACAGTCCCTCCAAGTGTCTGCGTGGGCTCCATCTCTGCGTCCCCCTTTGGCCCCCTTGGCTCCCCTTTAAGTTACAACATTGTGCTACTAGGAAGTAACTTTTATTCTACAAGTGAGTCATGTCCCCTTTCCCTCACCCTTTTATTCATAAATAACTATAGAAGGCAAAAATAAGCAAAATCAAATATTCCAATTAGCCATGGCTAATTAGGAATATTATAGTCTCCCTCGGCAAAATGTTGCTTGTCCTTAAGCAACTGAAGTGATGGATGCTGCAAGATTTTCTCACTCTCCCAAGTGGCATCCTCATCCGGCAAATTCTTCCACCTCACCAAGAATTCCCGGGCCGTCCTGCTCCACAGCTGCCTCTCCCTGGCATCAATAATAGCCTCTGGCTGTAACACCAAATGCCCCTCATCATCCATGGGTGGTAGCTCATCTATCACTGTCACCTGCTGCCCCAATGCCTTCTTCAGGCATGATACATGAAAAACATTATGAATGAGCTACCAACTCATATGCAACTTGTCCAATCCTGCGTATCACCCTGTATGGCCCATATAAGTGGGCCTTGAGCTTCTCAGCCCCCTTCTGCTTCAGTGACGACTGTCGGTATGGCTGTAATCGTAGGTAGACCATGTCCCCTACCTTAAACTGTCTCTCCACCCGACCCCTGTCAGCATACAGCTTCTGTTGGTTCTGCGATGTAGCCATGTTATCCTTGAGAGCTTGGAGGATATCCTGACTCTCTTGGATCCAAATCTTGGCTCTCGAAGCCTTGCTATCACCAAACATCATGTCAACAAAAGATAAAGGATGATACCCATACAAAGCATAGAATGGTGACATACCAATGGACATGTGATGTGTAGTGTTGTAGCAGTACTCCCCTAGATCCAGCCACTTCAGCCATGCTCTCTACTGCCCACTGACATAGTTACGCAAGTAGCCCTCCAGCCACTTGTTAACTATCTCTATCTATCCGTCTGTCTATAGGTGATAACTAGTGCTCAGTGTCAACTCCGTCCCCACTAGCTGAAAAAGCTCCTACCAAAACCCGCCCATGAAATGGTTGTCCCTGTCACTGACGGTGGGCTTAGGAAGACCATGTAGCCTGAAGATCTCTCTGAAAAATAGCTCGGCCACCTGTGCTGCTGTGTAGTGTGCGGATATGGCAAAGAAATGTGCGTACTTCATTAGTCGGTCAATAACGACAAAGATACAATCCTTGCCCTGTACCATGGGAAACCCTGTGATCAAGTCCATCGAAATACTCTCCCATTTCCCCTCCGGAATGGGAAGAGGCTGCAATAAACCCGCGGGATGGCTCATCTCCCCCTTGTTCCTCTGGAAAATGTCGCACTCCCGGATATGTTGGAGTACGCCCTCCTTGAGGCCCTTCCATGAGAACCTCTCTCTGATGGCCCTGTAGGTTTTGGTAAACCCCTAATGGTCGGCCAATGGTGAATCATGTGATGCCTGGAGTATCTTCTTCTTGAGCTGAGATCCCTCAGTCAAGAAGATCTGATCCCTGTAGTAGATGATCTCATTGACCACCCTATAGCTGTCATCCGCCACCTGCCCATCCAAAACCTCACATGCAAACATGTCCTTGGAGTACTCTATTAAGAGTCGAGCCCTCCAGTCTATGTCCAAGCTCATAAGAGACAACATGGCTGGTCTACGTTAAAGAGCATCTGCTACCATGTTGTTCTTACCCTTGACATACACAATGTCAAAGTCATATGCTTGGATCTTGTTGATCCACTTCCTCACCCTAAACCTGTTACACACTAAATACTGCCAGAACTTGGCCAATGCATGCATGATGGCCAGCATATCCTTGTTGTATATAGAATACAACCTCTTGTGCAGAAGGAGCTTCCGGCTCTCATAGGCTATAGGGTGACCTCCTTGAATCAATACTGTGCCGATCCCCTCTCCCAACGCATCACACTCCAAAAAAAATGGCTGCGTGAAATCTAGCAATGCAAGCACTGGGCAACTGCTCCTGCAAGATACACAACACTGTCTCAATGTGTTGGAGATGCTCCTCCTAAATCCTGCTGTAAATGAGAATGTCATCAAAGAATACCAACACAAACTTCCTCAAGTGACTGCGGAAGATGTTATTCATGCAAAACTGAAATGTGGCGGGGGCGTTGGTTAGCCCAAAGGGCATCACAAAGAACTCAAAGTGCCCATAGTGACCCAGATCTCAAATCAATCTTCGAGAAGAAACGTGCTCCTCTCAACTCATCCATCAACTCGTCAATCCTGGGTATGGGGTACCTGTTCTTCAATGTCTTCTTGTTCAGGGCCCTGTAGTCAATGCACATTCTCATGTGCTGTCCTTCTTCTTCACCAACACCATGGAAGAAGCGAAAGGACTCATGCTCGGCTGAATGCGCCCAAGAGCCAGCAACTCCTGGATAGCCCACTCAATCTCATCCCGATAGGCCTTGGGGTACCTATAGGGGGTGGTAATCACTTCCTGTATGCCCTGCTCAAGCTCGATGGTGTGCTCAAACCCCTGATCCAATGGTTGTCCCGGCGGAATCTCCCCAAACACTATGGCATACCAGTCAAGGATGGACTGTACCTCCGGATGTACCGTCTACCCTATAGTCGCTGCCTCTGATGCACACAACTCTACTGCCCACTCTGCGTCCCCCTTCTAGAAGACTGCCTCCATCCAATGAGCCGAAACAGTTTGAGGCAGATATGTGTGTTGTCCCCGTATCTTCTCATGCCTCCCTATCTTCTCATCATTCCACTCCATCTCTAGGGTCTTCCAATCTGTCGTGACCTTCCCTAGAGTGATAAGCCACTGAACACCCAGTATTATGTTGGTGTCCGGAATATCGACCACGAAAAATTGGTCAGTCAATGTGTAGGTGCCCATCGTCACTGACAGCTCTAGAACATAATGAGAAAACGTCATGGTCTGATCTCCTAGGGCCAATATTGAAAACCCATCGAAGCTCTCTATCTGTATACCTCTCTGCTCAACCATCTGTGCATCGATGAAGTTGTGGGTTGCCCCACTGTCAACCAAAACTGATACTTGCTGGCCACGTACTGTCCCCCGTACGCGTAGCGTCAGATACTTGGGAACTCCTCGCAATGCTGCAAAGGCCCCTCCGCTAGGTGCAAAAGATGCACCACCTGCTGCCGGCGGTGGAGGTGGCAAAGGTCCCTACACGACATGACTATCTCCTGCCTCCACATCATCCTCATCATCCTCTTCCCCACTGCTCTCGAAGAAGACTTCAATAAAATGTGCTTTGCCAGCAACACATCTATGTCCTGGTGCCCACGGCTCCTGACAAGTGAAGCACAACTGCTTCTTCTTCAGCTCCCTCCTGGCATCATTGTCAATCTGTGCTCATCCTGGATTCCCCTTTGGAGGTGGAACCCTCACATCCTTCCCCTTAGACTGCAAACTCTGTCTTTGGGGGTAAGGTGTCCAGATCCTCGGTAAGACATCCTGTAAGTCCCGAGTCCTCCTAATGGCGTCTTGGAGTGTGACTAGTCTAGTGGATCAGACTAAACCCCGAAGTGGCTCTGCTAAACCCTCAACATAGATATAGATCCTCTGTGCCATTAATAGATCTAGTACCATCACTGAGACCCTAAAGAAATCTGTAATGTAGGTCTCTGAGCTCCCTATCTGTTTGAGCCTCGCCAGGTCAACAAAATGTTGCTCTAGATCCCCCCGATCAAATCGCTCCATCAACCTCCTAGTGAACTCGGCATATGTCGTCATTGTGGAGTGTCCGAGTGTAACCATCCCATGAAACCACCAATCCTGAGCCTCACCATCCA
Organism: Pinus taeda; assembly: GCA_000404065.3. Taxonomy (NCBI): domain Eukaryota; kingdom Viridiplantae; phylum Streptophyta; class Pinopsida; order Pinales; family Pinaceae; genus Pinus; species Pinus taeda. The sequence continues at coordinate 26,341 of APFE030027809.1, read as the reverse complement.
AATGCAATGTTGCCACCTTGATGGCCTCTGTCTCCGACATCTGGTTAAGCTAGAAATAAATGTCCAGCTTCTCCACCCAAGACTTTGCCGAACTGTTTGATGAACCATCAAACGTAGGCAAGTGGAATCTACTCGCTGCACGGTGGGTGTCACCATCGTGGTAATGTCGGTACCCTCTGTGATAGTCGCGGGGTCTACTATCCCGCTGGAGCTTAACAAAGTCTCTGAATGAAAGAGCATCCCTGAACTCCTGCCCATAGGCCTGGTACTCTGCAAAATAATCGCCCATATGACCGAGCTCTGCCTCCTACTGGGCTCTAGCCCCCGTTTTTGCTCCTAAGAAAGTGGGCATGGTAGAGCGTGTAGGGGCATGCGAGGCCACCTGCTGCGCAGTATCACGCTACTCTGGCAAATGATGGGATGCACCCGATCGCTCACCAAACTATAAAACCCGTGGGCTTTCACGATGTCTAGCCTATACTACCGTGAATCTCTGCCCCATCGCCTCAATCTACCTCAACAGATCCTGCACTGATTTGAGGAGCATATCCGCAAATCTCTTCTTGTCCTCGTCTACCATCGGATCCTCTGCTCTGCATCCACCACAGGCTCCTCCTGTTCTGTGTCCACCACAAGCTCCTCCTGTTCTGCGTCCACCACCGGAACACAATCTCCCTCTCTGTAGGTATTCTCCAACCTACGCCTAGTGTCTCTATATCTCCTACCTCTGTAACAGATGTAGGGTTTTTCCCCCGGTGTCATAGATTGCTAGCTCCACAGGCTGAGCCAGATCTATGCTCTGATACCACTATAATATCTCGTTTCAGAGATATTCTCCAAAACCCAAGTAACTCCAACCAAATATGTACAAATGATATAATAAGTTATAACTGGGAAGCTCAAAATCATAAAAATGATAGTGGTGCAATATATAATAATATAAACGTGAAATATAAGAAGATACTCAAAAATTTCAAAGAGAAATGCTAAGCCATTTTATTATACTGAGCAATAGAATGAGTATAGGAGGTGATCAGAAAGATGGCACGTCGTCTTGCACAAGACAAGTGAAGAAATACACTCAGAATAGCAAAGGAATGGCCTCTCTCTCATCTGCGTCCCAGCTGCTGGAGAACTGTCGTGCTGCTACTGCTGCTGGAAATCAAATGAGTATTTGGGGTTGTTCCCCTCAGAAAACGCTGAAACTCTGGAATCAGACTCTACTCAAGAAACCCACAAAAAACCAGAAAGCTTTTCTGAAATGGCTGACCCTCCAAAATCACCCCCTTGGGGTTCTGCGCAGTCCCTCAATGCTCTGCACTGCCACTGAATGAAACTCTCCAATAATCTACCAGAAACCTCTGCCAAAACCCTCCAATATGCAGGGGCTGATCCCCTGCTCAATCTCCCAGCACAAATCCTGCTGCAAACCCTCAATCCAGAACTCCTGCCAGAAAGAACTGGGTCATCCCTCTCAGTCCTGTGCAGTCCTCCAAGATGCTCAATCCTCTTGCCAAAAACGCTGATGAAACTACTACAAAAATGCTGATGGAAATACCTTGCCTGAGCAGGCACTCGAAGTCCCCTGAGGCTAAGGGTGAGATCTCTGAACGGAGACACTCAATGCACTAAATAGTGTTGCAAACTAGCTAAACAGTCAGCGTGCTCTAAGTCGTAGTGACTAGCTCAAATGCACATAATCGAATGCCAAAATGAGGAAGCTCCTCTCTCCTTTATAGCCTTTGCCTCTCTCAATCCAAGGCCCACCTTCTCCAGTGTAATTCCTCTCTTGCCACGTGTTTCTTCCCTTCTGTGCAGCCCCTCCAAGTGTCTGCGTGGGCTCCATCTCTGCGTCCCCCTTTGGCCCCCTTGGCTCCGCTTTAGGTCACAATGTTGTCCTACTAGGAAGTGACTTTTATTCTAAAAGTGAGTCATGTCCCCTTTCCCTCACCTTTTTATTCATAAATAACTATAGAAGGCAAAAATAAGCAAAATTGAATATTCCAATTAGCCATGGCTAATTAGGAATATTACACATCTCTATCAATTTTCCAACATGGTTTCAAAGCTATGGTCAAGATCAAAGGCAGTTCTAGGCTAATGAAACTAATGGAACTAAATTACAGTAAGCATGTTAAAGACACCAAGAAGGAGGAGGTTCAGATGTCTCAACAAAAACAGTTGAATCATTCCAGAGAATGATATTGTAGAAATTCAATGAATGAATAGTACATCAAGGACTAACTTCACTATCAATTACAAAAAGGTCCTCGACATATGTGTAGAATCAGAGTGAAAAACAAGAGATAGAATTTCAGATTATTACATTGGACAACCACTGCATATACAAGCATTGGATCCTCGCATAATGATAGAACATAAGCTCTCATTGCAAAAAAAAGTTTTGATGATATGGCATAGATTACTAGCTTGAATCTCAGAGAAGGTTGCAGTGTAGTTTGGGTGATCTCAGTGGAACCCTCTCAGAGATAATTCTTTGACATTCTTGACATATAAATATTCATATTGTTGTGAAGACGGTTCAGTTGTATATCACAATGACTCGATGCTATTTCTATCACAGTTCGATACTTCCACAGTAACTATAATTCCGATATGTCACATAACTCGGTGCTACTTCAGTTTCATAGTGTGGGTGCCATTTCAGTTCAATGCCACTACAGTGACATCAATTCGGTAATCCTATAGAAAGAAGACCTCAGTGATACATTATAGTGAAGGATTCAGTGTTTTCACAGTGAGTAGGTTTCGGTATTACTACAATAACACAGTCCTCGTGCAATCACTGTTTCGGTATAACTACAGAGAAAAGGACTCTGGTGCCACCACAATGGTTTGGTGTCACTACAGCATGAGGAGTTCACTACAGTGAGAAGGGATGGAAAATGGTACAACTGCCTGTGGAGATCTATCAAGCCCAAGCATAAGGTAGCAGCTCAAGAAAAATCAAGTATTTAACAAAATGCATTTTCAACAAGTCAAAGAAGGTACGTAATCATAAGGTACAATCATGAGCTTTTAGATTTATATTAATGATCCTTGTTTATATCTAGTCTAGGACTAAGTGTGCACTCTCTAGTTAACATATTAGAACTTTAATCCTCTCCCTCTAGGATCTATAAGTACTCTAGGATTCCAAGCAAAAATCCTTGATTGAAAGAATGAATAGCGTATCATAGGATTCCATCCTCCATAAAGATTTAACTTGAGAAATTAAATTATGTCCTTGGTATCACATGTGCTTGTAAATATATACTACAAGTAGAAAAGATGATGGCTTAATGCAAAGAAAACACTTAAAGGAATCCTTACTAGGTTTGCCAAGGAACATCTCCAGGTATGTCTCAAACTATACACCTCACTACATTCTCTTAAAAATATGATCATCTTATTTTTGAAGTTTGCATTACATTACTAACATCATTATGTCTAGCTATCTTGAATCATAATGATTCTTATTTTGGGTGATTCATCACTTGATAACTCTACCCCACCCCTATTCTTAACTGATTTTTATAGAACCCTAGACAGGTTCTTTGGAAAACCCTAACCTAAGGGTATGCTAATATCAATGTTCGAAAGCCTAAAACTGCTTAGGGTTATTGTGAAATGCTATTTGAAGTTTTTATTGATGAAGTTTTCATTTTTTGGGATTTCAGTATGATCATGAAACCTTAACTTGTTAGGGTTGAATGATGATTGACTGAAATCTCTAGCCTTTGAAGTTTTGGTTTTCTATGTTATGAATTGAAACCCTAGAACCATAGGGTTTGGTTGGGTCTACAAGTAAAACCCTTCTTATGCATTTAGAGTCCTAGGGATGAAACCCAAAGTATCTGTCCTTTTGGTTGAAATCCTAGTCTATTCTAGGTCGGTATATGTCTAATTCTTTTTAAGGGTGGTTCACGGACATTGAGAGGTCGCTACATCCACGGGAAAATCTAGGTAGATCAACCCGAAGGGATCTACCCATCGGCTAAAATAACAAGGCCTAACCGCAAGGGTGTCGAGGAGATTTGACCTCGTGACCTCCCGATAAGCGAGGTGCTTAGCAACAGGAACTCGACCAACTCAACTATCCCTTGGGGCTTGTCGGTATATGTCTAATGTATTAATTTTGTCTTAAATATGATATGCTTATGCATGATAATGAATTCCTAGATATATGTGTTGACCTAATTATTGATGGTCATAAGTCTTAAGGATTTAATAAGTCCTTCTCTGAGATTCTAGGATGACAATATTTGGAAATCTAGGGTTTTGCAGCTAAACCCTAGTAGGAGTTAAATTCTCTAGTATGTGAGATCTATTTATATAATAATTGATGATGTTGTGAAAGTAAAATTCTAGGGTTCTGGAGTTAAACCTTAGTAGAAGTGAAAATCTCTGATGTATGATGGCAATGTGATAATTTGAGATTTGTGTAAGATTGTTGAAATCTGAGTGTTAGTTGTTATTGATGGTTGATTAAAAATCTAGGGTTTGCAACTAACCCTAGTGGAAGTTGGTCATGTTGATGACTAAGTTGTGATTGGTTTTGATTGATTAATTATCTTCTATGAATTCTAGGATTTGTATGAAACCCTAGTGAAAGTCTAACATATGAATTTTGAGAGTTGTTAGATACCTTGTAAGATCTATATTTGTTTGAATCATTTCTAGGGTTTGTTATATGTTGTGTATGTCATACCTTTGAAAGAAACATGGAAACCCTAGATATAGTGAAAGTTGTTATGAAGGAGTCTACAGTTTATGACAAAATCCCTAGTAAGATGTTGAAGAGTATGTGTCTCTTGTTTGAATATCTGATTGAAATGCTTCCGTTATTGTAAGATTTTGATATGGCTAACTTCATGCTTTAGAAATTTGGTTGTACCCGCTATATAAGTTGTGCAGGTACACAATCTTCAATATGGTGAAGATATTCATTGATGTGATAAACATGATGTAGATCATGATAACTTTGATGAAATGGTTGGAAGCCACAAAATATTCTCCGATGATGTAAAGAAGAAGTTGATCTCCCTGAGCTAAGAGGGAGCTTAAATAGAAGAGATGCTCCCTAGTTAAGAGGGAGGGCATAGCTTGGTTTTAATTGAACAATGAATTTTGGACGATATGTTGCTGCATGAGAAGTAGGAAAGGAAATTGAGGAATCTTCTGTTAAAGATTCAGTTGATAATCCTACTATGAAAATTTAAGAAGCAACATCAAGTTTTCTAGAAGACCTCAAAGGTTTGTATTTGATTATGTACATATGAAAGTATATTATTCATTGGGGTTGTGTTTGTATAGGTGAATCTCTCGAAGGTTTTGATAACATGTTGGTTATCGATCAATTTGATCAAAAGATTTGTTGTCCTTGATCTACTGGATCAAGGAGAGGCTTTGTGAGTGAAGCATTGTCTCGAAGGACATCTGGCCAGCACTTTGTGTTGATGTCTAGGTCCCAAAGTTGGAAAGGTGGCATTAGTCATTAAGCTTTGACACACACCTAGATTTCTGGGTTGATGGTTAGCAAGTAAACCTAATGGTACCTACATAGGTTGAAAGCTTGAGCCCATCTTAGTCCCACCTGGATAGATTTGCTTGGTTAGGAATCTAGTCCATGGCATTGCAGTGCCTAAATTGTTGAGAGACCAATGGATAGATGGCCCTGGCCAGGAATCTAGTCCATGGCATTGCAGTGCCTAAACTGTTGAGAGGTCAATGGATAGATTTCCCTAGTCAGGGATCTAGTCCATGTCTTGCAATGCCTAAACTTCTTCATAGATGACGTGTTGAGATCTTCCATGTACCTTTGTGATTATATGAAAATATGAATACCTCCCTAGTTAAGAGGGAGTGTTGGAAAATGTTACTAGGTTTGGTCTTCATTATTGTACTTGAGTGAAAAGAATTTTATTATTAAATTGAATTGACTTATTAAAGCATGGGTTTCATGCTTGGGTCAATTATGGTCAAGCCTCCAATCTAGCCTTTAGTTTATTGTCAAAGTCATTTATTGTTTGACTCCTCCATCAAGTATCTACTCATAAAACACAACCTCTTCAAAGTCGGCCTCAAAAGAATTATTATCAAAAGAACACATGTTGGCTCAATTAAAAGGCACATCTCTTCATTATACATGTCAGCTCATTTAGCAAGGACATACCACTATATATACCAGCGTGGGATATTCTCATTACACTAACTCAGATCTCGTAATTTCAGAGAAATTTCGATAATCAAAGAGAGGAAGTTTTCGGTGAAATCTCAAAGACAATTTCAGTGCTAATTACATTGAGAACTTCGGATCTCAGTGAGATGAGTGAGATATTGTTAATTTATGGTATGTTCTATGCTTATAACAGTTTACTTCTTTTTCTTATTATATTCCACAGATTAACAATCACATGTACATAAAGTAAAGTGCAGATAGAACATTAAACGATCGACAGAAAACAAGCCATGACAAGAGACACAAGATGTGGCGGCTAGCCAGGGACAAACCCCACAATGTGTGGGGAAACCCTTTGATCAAATCTTCTTTTATCTTCAATAATTCAGCAGAGAGAAATAGTACAATAAATCTGATTCATATCAGCAGTAGCAAACCCTAGATCAGCAGCATCAGCATTAGCGGCTTCATTATCAAACTAGGGCAGACAATATCTCACAAACCGACCGTCGGATTGAATTCATTCCACCACCAAAAGTTGCGGCTTCCAGAGGAGGTTCAGATGAACCTACAGCGTAGTTCAAATGAGGAGATCTTCTAGGCCATGCAGGTCAATCTTTACTTCTGCAGTTGTAGCTTCAGTTTCTATTTCCGGCTTCAAACTAGGGCAGTCGATATCTTGCAAACCATTCGTTGGATTGACTTCATTCCACCACCAAAAGTGCGGCTTTCAGAGGAGGTTCAGATGAACCTACAACGCAGTTCAGATGAGGAGATCTTCTAGGCCACACAGCTCAATCTATACTTCTGTAGTTGAAGCTTCAGTTTCTATTTCCGGCTTCAAACTAGGGCAGTCGATATCTTGCAAACCGTTCGTCGGATTGACTTCATTCCACCACCAAAAGTTGCGGCTTTCAAAGGAGGTTCAGATGAACCTACAACGCAGTTCCAAAGAGGAGATATTCTAGGCCACGCAGGTCAATCTTTACTTCTGCAGTTGCAGCTTCAGGTTCAACAGCTTCCGACTTCACATGTGTGAGAGAGAGACTCATTTCTGCGCAGTAGAGAAGAGACTCATTTCTGCGTAGTAGAGAAAGAGAGATGTGATGAGAAGAGTGAGTGCAAATGAGGGAAAGTCCTCTTATATTTATACACAACGTTGGTGTTTGAATAGATGCGACTGTAGGGTTTCTGAGCCTACATGAGTTGTAAGTCGACTTGATAATAATTCCATAATCAAAATAAATTCATATCTCCATGAATACTTATCGGAATCGGATAATCTTTATATCAATCCTACACCTCTCGACGAGAGGAATCTAATAAAAATATTATTAGCCATGAATAAGATGACCCACATGAAGTTTTTCCCTGGTTGCCAATTTTAACACTATAGGGGCAAAATTTTTTGGGCAATTTTTGGGCACTTTCCAGTAGGCCGAAAGTCAGCAAATGTATCCGAAGAGCAGTGCTCAAGAGGTCGAAAATCCAATGTCAAAATAAGAGAAATTCTCTTCTGGGTTTTTCTGGGTTTTGTCCAAGGAGTCTAAGGCTAAAATGGGAGAATTTTCTGGGTAGTTTTTGGACACTTTCCAATAGGCCAAAGTTAGCAGATCAACAATTTAGTAGGACACGCAGAGCATAGTAGAGCAACAACTGAACATCCATCTTTCCAGCTATTCTACCACCTGGGTTTGGTTAAACTTGTCCTTGAGACAAGCCCAGGTGCACTACTCCATTTATATATTGTATTCATGCTCTCATATTCAATAATATATGGCTCAATAGTTCTAGTATTACAGTGTTTCATGGGTGTTTGCTAAATGTTTTTAATTTTCCACTGTTGCACTATCTGTTTAATTGGTTTATCACTTAAATTCATGTTTAGGAACATTACAGTGGTTATTAGAGCCATAATATTGGCTCATCCTGTGGGAAAGATTAGAATCAAACAACATGGAAGTCATCTGGAATGTGGTGGTGAGGATACAACAAATGATGATTGATGTGGGGAAGAAGATGATTCGTTCCTTAGTTGGGAATCTGGACATGATTGCAACTGATGTGGATCTATTGGGGGAAAACTGGAGGGCATATCAAGCATTGGGTCATGGCATTCAGGCGTCCCTCTATTTCTGGAAATTTTGTCAACTAAGGGGTATGCACAAACTAATGGAGATTCAATGAGATTTTGCAGGGATGATGAGAAGTATTAAGAAAAAAGATGAAAGGGTATTTGAAGGGGCCATGGTTGGCAAAGAGATAGTTGAAAATACACCCATTGATGAGGCATCATCCATTGATGAGGTATTTGGGGTTGTGACTGAGTTCTTAGGTGATAACAATGCACCAGTGTCGGAAGACAACTCCACTGTTGTTGAGGAGATGATAGGTACAAAGGTCTCCAGATCTATGAGGGAGTTGTTAGACGACAGTCGCCTACAACTGACTAGTGAGCATATCGTGCATATTAGGTTTTCTATGGAGAAGCAGTCAAAGGCTCATGTCGAGCCCATGAAGGAGGAGGATGTGCATCCATCCCTTGGGCTAGCCATTGATGAGGGGCAACATAGAGACCACACGCTGGGATTTCAGCATAGTTTGCTTTAGAGGCACACTAACAGGATCTACGGTGCTATCAATGCATCCGTACGCATTTGATTGAGAGAGGCGAAGTTGTCTAGACATACCAAAGGGGATGGCCAGGTTAGCAGCACTATTGGGTCACCTTTTCCCATTGTAGAGAGAGAGAGACAAAGCTACCTAGTCAGATCTCATGTGTTGACCTGGGAAGTGGGATGAGACGATCAGAGTTGCACAAGATGAAACATGCACATGTTAGGCATGTTCTATGTGCTAGAGTTTCTGCATTCGATCCCTCTCTTGGCGTTGGATGACAAGAGATTTTGAGTTGGTACCCAGTGGAGTGGGCTAGACTCATGGAGATGGTTGTAGTTCAGAGTAAAGCTCAGTGGGAGCTCTTAGACATTGAGGATGTTGGAGGCCCAACTTGGCATTGAGATCCACTCGGGGCTTCCTATCCAATATCAGACATACGAGATGGCTATGGCATTGATGAGGTAGTCAACCCCATGCTTGAGAACATGCATTCCTTAGGGGAGCTCCACTTGGCGCTGTTGGCTAGGTGGTTTGTGAGCAGAATCCATTGGTTGTTTTGGCATGTTGGTTGCACATGGGGGCATAGGATGATTAACATTCTCTGGCAGGAGCTAGTTCGAGGAGGTGGCATGGGTAGGCCAGAAGACCGAATATTGTATGGAGACGATGTTCTCCCATTGAGGTTTAAGACGCAACGGTCACAGACGATCGACACAACAGAGATATCCCCCCTAGCAGGAGTGGATTTAGGGTGCTCAGGTCTACCAGGATGGACGAGGGGACATGACGCGTGTCATTGTGGGGTCACTATCGAAGTGGTGAACAATTTGGCACATGCAGGATACCATATGTTACAGGGTGGTATGTTAGTAGGCAGCGGTACACAAGACTACATAGAGTCAGGTCGTAGCGTCTGATGCATACAGACACAATTCTAGGCCATAGCACATAGTGGTGTGCAAGGCTATGCAGCGAGGAGAAATGGTCTACAAAGGTAAATCCCCTTTGCGGACAGAGGCGATCCCACTAGCCTAAATGGGGTCTAGCAATAATCAAACAACGCTAACACGTAGGTTCCTAATCGCAAATTAAAGACCGATGATGAGGGCCTACCTCGAATCCAATGCTAGTATTTGTAGAAGAGTCGTCGCTCCCATTCTTTCACTCCAGCTGGTCACAATCCCCACGATCCTCATGAACGGACACCTGCACATGTAAAGAACAACACAAATACAAGCATAAAATCCAAGAGATGCAACTATATATCAGTCAGAAAGGATATAACTCAAACATCATTATAAAGACAATAAGAGTGGAACCATAATGATA
>APFE030027807.1:13376-63603 GCA_000404065.3 Pinus taeda | reverse complement strand
AGAAGTTCTCCTGTAAATATTTTATATCTTTAATAAATTATATTTGAGAATTATATAAATTCTTATATTATGGATTTTAGAGTTTTATTGTGTGTTTGATTTAAGCAGTGGAACCTATGGTGGTGACGCTGCATCAATTATCATTGATTTATGCCTTATATTTAAATTTGAGATTTTCTTTTTGTGTACCTTATTTGAAGATTAGATTAAACCATATAGTAGTTGATTTTGATCAAGGAATATTTTGCTTCTATATATACTATATCAAGAGTCTCACATGTTAAATTAAACTCCGAGTTGATAAACTAAATGATTGTGTAACATTAGTTCACCCTGATAATAGTTAAACACATATAAACAATGTCACAAGGAAAGATCAAACAATGAGGTATGACATGTCATGATAGTCATGTACTTACTGGGATTTAGATCATCCCTAAATTATATTAGGGTGAATGTTATGTTGGGACCAAATGAGGGAGATATAAAATGAACAACCTCATTGAAAAGGGTAGCAAAGGGTATTGCAAGTGTCTGATCTCATGTTTGAAAAAAAATCAAACTGAATGGTTCTCTCAACGTCATATAATAGTGGGTGCTTAGGAACATCATATAGGAATTTTCTTGGCTGTACTATAGGTAGGATTCAAGGTCAAAGAGTCGTTTTTTCCAAGGGAGATGGGAACCCCAAAATACCTTGGCGAATGTGGGAAGGAAAGAAGGGAGTTTTGTTCTCCTATATTTAGGAATGTTTGTTTTTTCCATTTAAGAGGACAACATTATTCATTATCGATTGTCATGGATATTTTGGGATGAAAGGCCATTTTAAATCAAAGCTTTATATGCATATATTTGTAATGGTTCACATATCATTCATTCATAAGGAAAGGGCCCTATGGGTAGGTAAGCCACAATGGATTAAACATGTGACGGAAGCATTGATAAACATCATGAAAACATACACATGAGGAAATTATACTTCAAAGAAGTTGTAGGGAGAGAGAATAAATTGAGGAGAAGTTGATGAGGTTAGGGCTCAAAGGTGGGGGCAAAAAATCAATCAAAGTTAATTGTGATGTAAGGGGAACATGATGGAACGATGGGATTGGTCAATGGGGCAGACAATGTACTAGGAAAATAAGCATAGTTAATGAAGAGAAGATGGTGGGAGATCTAGAATTTAGAGATACTAGGTATGAGAGAAAGGAAACTCGTGTAGATCCATCATAACTCCACATCTACCAAGCACCAAGAGGGATCGAATCTCTCAAGATGTAAACCACTTTTTGAATGCAAAACTTAAGAAAAAGTTTGTACCTCGAGAGGTTTGATTTGTCTCGATACTTGATAGATTTGGGGTTAAAGATGGATTTTATATTTATATATATATATATATATATATATAATATATATATATCACATTTTTGTATGCAAAAATATTTTTATTTTAGTTATTTTAAAACCCTCATAACACATAAAGATACATACATGTGTGCATGAAATTTTTCTCTTTGATATATTTAACGATTTTTTTATTTAATTATTTTAATATGATATAACAACATGGTTATATATATAGAAAGGGTGGGGTGGGTTATTATTTATTAACTAAATTTAAACATGTCGTGAAATGTCAATTACAAATATGAATCATCATTATTTAAATTATTAATGTTAAGATGGATCTATAATTTTATAACTACTATTTATAATTTATATATATTCATATCCCTATATATAAAATATTTGTATTTCTAACTCTATTAAAACTTTCATAATACATATAGCTACATAAGTAACTACATAAATAAGTTGTTAGACATTTTTCGTTTACATGTTTTAGAATTATATATATAAAGCTTAAAAAAGAGTTATTGTAAAGTACTAAAGTTTTTTATGGTTATTAACTAAATTTAAATATAAAATTCTAAAATATAAATACCATAATTACAAATATAAATCACCATTATGTAAAAATTTTAAATGTGATATGCTGATTATGATTTTTTTCTAAAGAAATTATTTGTATTTCTTATTTATAAAAACAAAATTGCAATATAATAAATAAAAGTGAACCAACTTATTACTATTTTGATTGGGTTAACAATATGTTTTATCCTTCCCACTCGATCTTAGAGCATCTCTTAGCACAAAACATAGTTTCACACATTAAAGCCCACGATAGCGAAACAAGAAAACCCACATAAGTTGGGAAAGTCAAACTTCTTGTTTAGAATGTAGACACCATTAGTTTCATAAAGCCCTAAGAAACGTCTTAGATATGAGGTAATAGGGTGCAACCTATCAATGTTTTAATCTCAAGAAACCATTTGAAGTCATTGTAACCCGTCCAACTTATCTCCAATGTAACTACTAACATCCACAATAATATCATACTCCCAAGTGTGAAGTAAGCAATATAGATTCATCGTAACTCCGAATCTACTAAGCACTAAGAGGAATCAAATCTTTCAAGATTCAAACCACTTTCTGAGTGCAAAGCTTGAGAAAAGGTTTGCACCTCGAAAGAAGTGTTTCCTCTCGACACTTGGTACATCCAAAGTTAAAATGTATCTATACTAGTTATTACCAATAGTATTTATATTTGAGGGAGGCAGGAGTGGGAGGGGCATTCTTCAGCCCTAATTAATGGAAGATTTGAGTTGTGATATGCTTAGCGACTTGGACTCAAGACCAATAACCGAGCTAAGTACCTTCCTCTATGGAAGAGTTTGGAAATAGCTCTTGCAAAGAAAATATTCAAACTAATGGTTTTTAGTGACTCAATGCTTGTTATTCAACAAATAATCAAGGCTAAGAAGGTACCAAATTTAGATCATCCTCCCATTCTCCAAAAGACTATCATAATTGCCTCTCTGTTTGAGCAATTAGAGATTTTTCATGTGCATAGGCATTTAAATTCGATGGATGATGTTTTGGAAAAGAGGATCAACATTGAGACAAGGCATAATAGAGTTGGAACAAAGTTTGATTAATCCCTCCCCTATCCCTTAGTTATGATTGGAATCCCAAGACACATTAGTTTCATTATTAAATATGTCATCATGGAAAAATTGTTTCGAATAGGTGCGAGGGCATATGCCTCCCTCTCTACCCAACCTTTGGCTCAAATGCAGAGAATGAAGGGCACCCTGATCCGATGGCCTTACATTTTCCATCCACAGATCCTCAAGGCTCCTTCCCAATGTCAAATGCTCCTCAACAGGTGGTGCATCAATATAATTTTCCCCGGTATAGGGAAACTTGTGTATTTAATTCGTCTTTGGTAGAAGTTGTTGTGGATCCCTTAGTCATGGAGTCTCTTTCAATATGCAATGGAATGGAATTAATTTTGTAGTCTTGTTGTACCCATCAGGGATCGATTCTCTTTCTTTCTATGGATCTTGGTCAGGGTTTCAAATTTTTTTCTTTAGTCAGCCTCATGGCAAGGTCTCAACTTTGGTTATTTAATGAACCAACTAGCCCTCTGTTAACGGTGCTGGATGTCGTCAACTTTGTAAGGGGATCTCCTCAATGTGAAGTTCCAATTATACCTCACATTGTTTAGTGTAGGAGTCCCACCAAGTCATACGGTCCGACCACCACTGGAACGATTTAAAGATGTCTTGGGTACCAACCAACAGAAGAGAACACAAACTACTTTGGGGCAGCAAGAATGTGGGCTTTGTGAGACATGCAGTGAGTGCAAGGTATACGAGGGAGAATTTCTTGACTGGTGAGAGAAACAAGCCATTGGTTAGAAAAATAATAGTATTATCCTAAAGGGGGACTCGGGAATAAAGAGAAATACTTGCTGAATACCTATAGATTAGTCCACATAGTAAGCAACAATTGTTAAAGCGTAACAATATTCATTCAATAATAACCATGGCTAAGCAACAAATTAGTTCATTAACTTAGTATGTAAATAAAGCAACATACCATAGACATAACCAGAATAGTCCAACTATGTCTACGATACATGTATGAAGGAATGTCAGCTAATTGAGCTTTTGGTTAAAAGTGTAAGATCCCAAGTACACGGTTACATGAATGAAACTCTGTATGTAATAGTGGAACACGAAGCCACAACTTGCTCCTCCAAAGAGTGATCTATCTCCTATCTTACAAGAGAATCCAAGGCAAGACCTCCATAATCTAAAGCCACAGCCAAAAAAGCCATTTGCTTGAGTTGTGAGGAGTTATTTATAACAATTTACCATGACCTTTGAGTTTCCTCGTGACTCTTCAATTCCTATCACTGTTCATATTCTATACATGATTCATTACCTTCCATTGTGTCACTTTTCATATTCCACATATGTCCCTTGGAGTTCATTACATAACATTTATTACATAAGACAATTTACAAATGAGACGGTGGCCTAATGAGACAAAACTGAGAATGGGACAAAGCTCATCAAATGAATAAATCATTTGCTTCTTCATGGATTTCACTTGTAATGTAAGTGTGTCATGCTTTGAACTCCTTTGCGACGGCTTCAACCCAGATCGACAAGTCTCCTTTGTAGTGCATCTTCACCTCCAATGCCTTCGTCAGTATGTTCTTGGATCTTGATTGTACATTATTCCACAACCATGAGAGCTTCATGTGCGCTTTGACTGGTGCAAATGCATATTTCTAAATAATGTCTTTGGTTACCTTCAATCCTTCCCGTTCTGTTGCCTGCTTGATCTATTCAATATATTCTTTGATCTCCTGAAAGATGACCTCCTTACCTCTGATTGATTCAAGAGATCCAATGGCAAGCATCTCGTGCTTTTGTGTAAGAGACTCAAACCCATTATGCAGTTGGTTGTAGGCAATCACAGTGTTAACTAAATGTGCTCCCAAATGCGAGTAATTTTATAGGTGGAGTCTCAACTGAACTATGTATATTTATGCGACAATCTTATCCTTCTTTTCCAAATGATGCGGAGCATCTGGATATTTGGTAGTCCACTCCCGCATCTGGTCAATTGCTCTGTTTTCTATCTTTAGGAGTTTCACCACTTCCTGTGCATTCTTCTGCATGCCAATGAGAGGAGTAATGCCCTGTTGTATAAGTATCATCTCGTCATATAGTCGTGTCATAGTGTCTTCCATTAGCCCCAACTCTTCTTGCATGGTTGACTACGATTCCACAACGTTGAAGTTATGCACTGACAGTCGTTGGTTCTTCGCTGCAAGATGTTTTACCTGTTGTTCCACTGCAACAATTTCTCTTCTCAACATGACATTTTCATTCAACAAATATTTTGAGTTATCCTGTGTCGTTGTAGTGAATGCAACATTCGCAGCCATAACTACCCTTAGATTTCTTCTAGTGTTGGCAGAGATCACCCTCTCTATGGACACTAAGACAGGATTATGAGGATCTTTTGAGAAATATCTAAGCCTTTGTTGCACGATCCTCTTCTTCAGTTGATCGAACGTTACACTACATAAATCTAACTCTGTCTGTTGGTGGTGTGATCCCCATCTCTCCAAATGGAAGATGACCACTTGTGAGAGGATGTTCTCCCGGAGTACCCGGTTCTTCCTCCCTTGGTTGGATGGTATCTTCTTCCTTGAACTGCTCCTCTTCCAGTTCTTGAGTCAATTGTTTTGCTTCCAATCTTTGTGTTGCCTCCTCCTCCTGAGACTACCTCTGTTGCTCTTCTTCTATCATCCTCCTCTCTACTTCTTTTGTTTCTCCTCTCTCCTGCTATTCTTGAATAGCTCATGATTTTAAGGAATCAACCTTCCATTTCTTACTGCTTTCGCCTATCGAGGAATATTTAATCCTTTTCTTGGGAGTTAGTTTCCTTACTTGAGGTGTGATCTCCTCCTCCAGCTCTTACAAACCTTGAGGTGGTGGATTATGGGGTTAACTGGCCTCCATTAGTGGATGTGCCTTCATGTTGGCATCGCATCAATTCTTTACGTTCTCATCTTCTGTTGCGGACATAGATGAGTACCCCGTATTGTGACCGATCCTTTGACAACTATGTATGACAATTCGCCTAAGATCATATCCATGGAAATCTTTAGTAACAAAGTGTAGGCAGTTCAACTCCTATATCTTTGTTGTCATAGCCTTGTGACTCTTGAACTCATACAATCAGCCCCTTAATGGAAATATAGGCCAAGGGGCTTTCTTTCTACTGTGGAGAATCCCTGACAATCCCTTGTCCCGCTGATGTGCAATTTCTTACATGACCACTTTGTTGGTCACATATCGCGGCATAAGATGAGGGGATATCTGACAACCGAAGCACCTGATGTATGTACCCTATGGAGCTGCAAACCAGTCCGCTATATCTTGAAGTGACTCCTTCACCTGATTCGTCATGCAAGGAGGAACGATCTTGAAAATTGAGAAAAAGATGACTGCAAATAAGCGTTCAACTAATTTGCCGTATATGCCTCTAAAGCTTGTTTCTGAGGACACTCTGTAGTGGAAGTAAACCAGGAACTTCTCCTCAAGGGTCTAGTTCTAGTTCATTTATAGGAACACATATTGTGCACAAATTCTACCTAAGAGAATTGCAGACATGTAGAATTATGGTGCTTGGTTTGCTTGTAAAGATGCATTTGCTTACCCGATTTGACCCTTTAACTCAAATGATAGGATATCCGTCCAATTGAAAACCTTCCCACGGGTAACTACTATATTGAGTGTGTATATCCAGTTCTCTTGGAACACCTCATCGTTCTTAAGCTCATATAACCGACAATACGTAGCTATCAGGCACTGATAAAAATCTCTGAGGATCCTTGTCGGATAAGCTGCAGATGGGCGATGGCGAAACTTTGTAGGTTCTCTACACCATGTTTTGATAACATCAATAGTGTCAAGGGTTGCCCATCTCGTGTAAAAGTTATCACTTGCATATTCAATGGGCTTTAACATCTTGTAGCATGTCTACATGTCTTCACTGTAATAAGTGGCGAGTTCTCTGCCACTCTCACTAAAAAGCACAAGGTGAGAGTCATCCATATACGTAATGATCCATTCAATCACTTATGCACATGGCATGAACGGGAATCTGCATGCAACCCTATGCATCATGGACTTCTTAATGTTGATATAAGCATTCAAATCATCTAAGTCCTGAAAAAACCTCTCCTTCATGAATGTGTTATATATTTTGCTCCAAGTGACCTGTGTACCTTTATTAATGAAGCACCGAGTATCTACGTATATGGGAACTTTGGGCCTTGTAACTTCAACAGGTTCATTAGCGCTTGCTTCTGAAAGTTCATTGGAGATCACTTTCTGAGGTGGCATGTATCCAATAATTGACGACAAAGTGGTAACACTTGTAGCACAAGCACCTATTTAGGGCAACACACTCATAGTGATAGTATTAACTTAAAATAAGCTAACTATGCAACAATACTTGTAAATCGCATTCAAAGAGCCATTATAGACAGTAGATCATGAAAAACTGTGAACGATAGCGTAAAATAACTTGCATGCAAGAGAACATGGGCATGCAAACTACGAGGGTGCACTCTCAAAGAATGAACGGGACATGCAAGGTCATTTGGGGCTTTGTAGTGCACTCATGCGCTCAAGCAAGGAGAGAAAATCCACTAGGGCACATTGTCGCACCCTGAAGGGTCGAAGGGATGGGAAATGGGGCTTCCCTATGCGCCCATGTGCTCAAGGAGACAAGAAGGGCACATTGTCACACTCTAAAGGGACGAAGGGTGAAGTTAACAAGGCTTCATGCCTTCACAATGCGCCCATGTGCTCAAGGCAAAGGAGGGCGCATTGTCGCATGCTGAAGGGATGAATGATGAGGCTTCAAGCCTTCGTGATGCACTCATGCGCTCTAAGGCAAAGGAGGGCGCATTGTCGCATGCCGAAGGGATGAATGATGAGGCTTCATGTCTTCATGATGCGCTCATGCGCTCTGTTATCTCAAAATCAGGTCCTGATAGGCTGTTAATCAGGTTGACTCTAAGTAACTATTTCAAACCTACTTTAGGCTGAGGCTTAGCCTCCTCAACCTGAGAGGGCTCTCTCAAAAGGGTTAATGATTTTAATTATAGATAAGATGGCTAACTCTTGTAAAACAACTGTGAAAATATGAATGGTGGAAACTCATTTAACAACTATCCATTGGGCTTATGGAGTCAACAACACCTCAATAAAACAATGAGCTCAACCTTACATGGAAGTCAGCGCATTCAGCATTCAAACATTCAGAATACAAACTCATATAGAACCACACAGTCAGTTTATAAATGTATACAGGAAGTCAGAGCACATTCAGTGAATTCTGAGTGATTATACATCTATAACACTGCAAGAATTAAGAAAAGGACAACATCACATATTCTAAACATAAACAATCCTTCATGAATCCTGAGAAGTAAGGTCAAATATGCATTACTGAAAATGAGTCTTACATGAGCCAAATACAAGCTTTTCTCATAAAATTTCCAACCCTTTGTACATTGATGCTTCAGCTATATATAGAGATCTTTACATAACTTGGATTCCTCCTCAAGCATGAGGGAAATTCGAATTCATCCTACTATGACACCTAATGATACTTAAAACTAACTATTAAATGCAAATGACACCTAACTAGGAGTCCTAGAGACCTAATACAACTAGGAGTGTAACTCCTTATTATGATTACAAAAACCATACCTAAACATTTAAAGCATTCTTTGACACCTAACATTCCATGAAGTCGAATTTGATTAAGACTCCCACGTGGTCATCTGACTGCTGAAGACAAACCCTATAAATTAGGGAACATGTTTCCCTGTTTTTAGGGTTTAGGATCCCTGAAAATAGCACATGGGACAGAGCCTTTATCTCTTCATCCGTGACACATTTTACGAAACTGAAGGAAGTTTATGTAGCCCGTTTTGTCCAGAACAAAAACCTCTCCTGGTTTTTTAAAACATGTCTCCATCTGTCCAGAAACTGTCCTTGAAAAACACGTGGCAAACAGGAAAAATCCGTTTTCTGAAAGACTGCACCTACAGCAGTTTTGTAGCACAACTTTGGTCACCCGTTTCTCCCAGCTCAGAATGAATTTGAGGAAACTGAAGGAGGCTTTTTTGAATCAGTCAATTCTAAACAAGAATATCTCCTGTTTTTTTAAAACATTTCTCCAACCGCCCAAAATAAGTCTTTGAAAAACCGTTGTCAAACAGGAGATGAAAAACTGCACCTACCGCAGATTTGTAGCGCAAGGTCAACCATAAATTCCTCCCACCTCAGAATGAATTTGAAGAAACTGAAAGAGGTTTTTGTAGTGTAGCATGTTATGAAGCAAAACCTCTTTCAGTTTGCAAAATGGAGTTCTCATCTGCTCAGGAAAGCTTCTGTAAGTTGACTAGTAAAAACAATTTTCCTCTGCTAAAACAGGCTGCTATAGGGGTTTCGTAGCGTGCTGCGAAAACACTTAGTTCAGTGATTTCATAGCTACTTTCAAAATTTATCCAACATGATGTGAGATATGACTTATAAACACCTGGTAAGACTTCTAAAACATGGAATGAGGCTGTCAAACCTTATTTGGCAATATAGTTAAGCTGTCTCCTTGCCTTACAGTGCCTGACTCTGTTTATTGGGATCTTGTCTTTGATGTTAGTACCATAAAAGCATAATTTGCAGCTACAGCAGTTTCGTAGTGCGCTACGAAACTACTGTGTGAT
Organism: Pinus taeda; assembly: GCA_000404065.3. Lineage (NCBI taxonomy): Eukaryota > Viridiplantae > Streptophyta > Pinopsida > Pinales > Pinaceae > Pinus > Pinus taeda. The sequence goes on along the minus strand of APFE030027807.1, from coordinate 53,933 downwards.
TTAAAAACATAGTTTCACGTCAAAAAATTCAACTCTCTTGATCTTACCTTTTTCCTTTGAAATATTTTCAGTGATAACAGGAGCCAAGGCTGAGAAGTGGAATACTCGATAACGTGCGTGTATGAAGAGGCCCGAGAGCTTGAGGGCCAGAGAGCCAAGGTGAGAGGTTGCGCGACAGAGATAGCTAGACGATGTTGTGAATTATGCAGAGAAACCAGAGCAGCGCTTGAACTCCGTAGAGCCGTAGAGCTACAAAGAAGCATGAAACTAGAGAGAGCTTGAAATTTAGGGAGATCATAGAGCTATAGTGACACAAGCCAAAGCGCTATAGAGGTAGATAGCCATTAAGCTACAGAGCCAAGAGTCCAGAGTATTTATTCTCTCTTTGCTCGATTCTTCTCTTTATGATCGATTCTTCTTCACGTGATCAATTCATCATTTGATTGATTCTTCTTGCAAATCGATGCTATGAGATCGATGGTTCAACGAGCTTCAGCTTATTGACAATTGTTTCAGATGCCCCGCTTCTTCATATGACCATTCGTAGTGAGGTTGTGGAAAATTGGTAGCGGGTTGTGCTTGCGCATCAATAATGTGAACAATGTATTCACCGTGGATTGTCTTATGAACATCCACTTCTTTAGATTGCCCATGGTGTGAGGTATATGATTTGAGTATATATTTCTTCTTATTTCATTATGCTGCACAGATCCTTGATTGATATTGAGGCATGATCTTATTTATTATATGTTGTCATGATTCCTTGTTGATTTGATGTAGAATCTTTTATATGATGTACTTGTTGTCATAACTCTTCATGTTATGCTTTGAGATCCATTATTGTATGTTGGTGGGATACTCTTGTTGTCATCATGCATGTGTTTTGTTTTGACATCCCTTTTGTGCCATGTTGGCAGGATTCTCACCATGCCTGCTTTTGTGTCATACTGATAGGAGTTTTGATTGAGAATTCTGGTTGTGGAATATCTCTTAGAGCCACTGCTACGTGAGGGAATTTTTCCTTGTATGACCGTGACATCATCTCTTGTGTACATCACCATTGTTGACAACACTTAATGTAGTGGCCTACACCACCTTGACACCGGGGCCTGGAGACGTAGTCCCTCCTAGATGAAATCTGTTATAAACACTTATGTTTTCATGTGTCGATGATTGATATGTTCCTCTTCCATTCCACATGTAGATGTATTCATTAATGTTCTTTTAAAATGAAATTTTAAAGCATCATGAAAGTAAAAGGTCTTGGAAGGGTCCTTCTTCACACTTGGACTTGGATCAAGTGGTATCAAAGTGGTCTTTGCATTGATGTGAATTGCAGTGTGAACAATGACAGAGGATGAAAGAGCGAAGTGCGAGACCATGCTCGACATTTCCAAGAGAGTGGAAACTATGTATGAAACTCTACAGAAAGAGACAGAGGAAAAGGAGCAATTGCAGCTTCAGTTGCAAGCGACAAAAGAGGCCATGTAGGATTTGAAGCAAAATAAACATAATATTCAAGCAAAGAATGATGAATTGAAGATGCACTTACATGAAGAGAAAGAGGAAAAACAAAGTTTGCTACAACAGCTGCAAGCAAAGGACAAGGCCTTGGAAAAGCTGCAATGTGACTCATGTGAGGTAAAAAGTAGTTCTCCATCTTCATGTATGTTTCCTGATGATGATTTCGTTGTGTTTGAAAATCACACCATAGGAATTGGCTCCAAACTGTTAAATAGAATGGGGTATGAAGGAAAAGGCTTGGCCGTCAATGGCCAAGGCATTGTCAACCCCATCAAAGTAGAGGAATTACCTCATCAGGCATGACTTGGGTATATCAGGAAATAAGTTGGGGAATGCACTAAGACAGTTAGCGAACCATCAACAACGAATGATGAGAAACCCTCATCAAATCTTTCCAAATCAAAAGAGAAGGTAAAATATGTTGATTTCCTTTTGGTTTCATCTTCTCATAGTATGATGTCTGTTGGAGATTTGGAAATCCCAATTACAGGGACAAACATGAGTCTCCTTGCAAGGATGAGGCACGAGGAGAAAGAAGGACTTGATGTTAATAACCAAGGCATAACTCCACCTTTGGAGGTTTTTCATGAACATCCATTTGCAAGCTCGAGATACACTAAAGGAGAGTGGTCGAAGGTATTAGATTCATCCGAGACATCGTCGAGGAAAGAGAATGATGGGAAAACATCCCCATCATCCCATTGCAGTTTGCATTGCAGGAAGAGAGCGGAGGCAAGCTCTCATCGCCATACTGACATCAAAAATAGCAAAGGAAGGTATAACCATTTTCGATCTTCAAATGTTCATTTTGATTATGATCATGTTGTTAGTAATGAATGAAGATCAAGACATCAAAAAACATGTACCTTTTTCGGTTTACCTAACCATACCTTTCTAAGTGTTAGAAAAGAATGGCAGCACTCATGAGGTGTGAAAAACCCTCTCAATAGCATGAAAAGAAACAGGTTAAGTAGATATAGAGGAAGAAGACCTACTGCAGTAATTGCGACAGAAATGGCCATCAAAGAGCCACTTGATGGAAGCTCCATCCAGAGAATCGCCTTAAAGACAAAGCGTAAGTGTGTGAACCAGGAAGAGTAGTTTTTCGACAAGAAAAATCACCTCAAGGAGGTGACCCATTAACATTGATAAGTGAAAAATGGTCTTCTTGACATGTTGTTGTTTCATGGTAATTCTTTTGTAAATCATTTGTTGCATTTTAAAGTGTAAAAGTGATGTTGTGTTTCCATCACTTGGTTAGGAACAATCATATCTAGTCATTTTTTGAGTCACATACTAAAAATCTGAAAGTGATGTTATGTTTCCATCATTTGTCTACACAATAGTCTTTGGCCTTATGTGTGTAAATCATGTGTTGCAGTGATTATGTTTTTTCCATCACTTTTTGAAGCAACCATGATAGGTTGGCCTTGTTGTCATAGCTAGGATATTACATCCATCTTGTTATAAACTTGACCATCGAGTACGTGATAAAATCATGGCAATCATGGGATGTTGGGTCATTAGTTGGTCATATCATTCAAGCATGTGATTTGCAAAACAATGTACTACAGCTTGTAGAAGTACAAGGTGTTGGTTGATCGCTTAAGGCTCCAAAGAACAAAGGAGAAGGAGATGGAAGCAAGAAATTTTCAGGATGCTTGTGATGTAGATAAGATACATAAAGAATTGCACATTATTTTTCATGCTTTTGGACAACCAAAATCTCCTTAGAGGGGAGGATTGATCAAGGTGGCTCGAGAGAGACACTCAGGACAAAGAAGGCTCATGAAAACTCAAAAATCAAAGTGCTTAGACTGATATCTACCTAGGACCAGAGCATAGATCTCATTGTCTTGATTCCAATGGTGTGAACAACACTTCAATCCGAGTCTGGACAGTGAAGTTATCGTGAAAAGAAGGTTGCTTTGTTCCTTAGGAAAATGAGGCATTTTCCTTTAAAAATGGGCTTTAAGCCTTTGAAAGGCAAAGTGCAATCAGAGGCAAGTGATGGCTGATATCGATGCTATTTAGGGAGTGATCGGTGATATTGATGCTTGCGAATTGATGATGGAGTGTCGGATCGGCAGATCGAGTCAACGAAAGGCCTAGGACTAGGACCCCGGGCCATAGCAATTGTGATTAGTGATTGCCGATAATGGTGATTGGCAACCAGAATGATCAGCAAATCGACAATTGACATATTGGCATATCAGCGATCGGCAATCTCGTGATATGTAGGGATATTGGTAGCAGTGATAGCAATAAGCGATAAGTGCGAACCCGATAGGAATTATAAGCCCAATTTGATAAAATTTGAGATCCGAGAATTAAGACATTTCAGTGTATTCCCCTGTATTTTGGTTTTGGCCAAATCTGTTATGTGATGTGATAAGCAACTAAAGAAGACCCGATAGGGTTTATAGGGATGATTTAATATATATTGAAGTCCAGTCTTTTATGATTTTGGTCGGAGTTTCCAATGTTTTTAGTATTTCTCTGGATTTATGTTTTAATAGAAAAAAAGAGCATTTTTGGGAGGATTTGTTGCACTGTCAATGCTTCTATGAAAATGGATTCTATTCTGAAGAAAAGAACTTTGATTTCTAAGCGGCCTTGTCCCAAAACATGTTATAAAACACGATGGACGTAGAGAGCCAAGACAGGCAGGAGGCGAAAGGCTACTTGACAGAGGCAAAGAGGTTATGTGGCTAAGAGCCGAGGCTCAAAAGGGGAATGCCCAATAGCCTGCGTGTGTGAAGAGGCTCGAGAGCCTAAGTGCCAAAGAGCCGAGGCGAGAGGCTACACGACAGAGATAGCTTGACAATGCTGTGAATTACACAGCGAAGCCAGAGCAGTGCTTGAACTCTGCAGAGCCACAGAGCTACAGAGAATCATGAAACTAGAGAGTGCTTGAAATTCAGGTAGATCACAGAGATGCAGTGACATAATCCAGAGTGCTATAGAGTCGGATATCCAGTGAGCTATAGAGACAAGAGTCCAAAGCAGTTATTCTCTCTTTGCTCGATTCTTCTCTTTATGATCGATTCTTCTTCTTGTGATCAATTCATCCTTTAATCGATTCTTATTGCAAATTGATGTTGTGAGATCGATGGTTTAGGGAGCTTCAACTTATTGACAGCTATTTCAGATGCCCCACTTCTTCATATGGTCATTCGTATTGAGGTTGTGACAGATTGGTAGCAGGCTGTGCCTACACATCAATAATATGAGCAACGTATTCACCATGGATTGTCTTATGAACATCCACTTCTTCATATGGCCCATGGTGTGAGATATACTTCTTCTTATTCCATTATGCAACACAGTTCCTTGATTGGTATTGACGTAGGATATTATTTATTATATGTTGTCATGATTCCTTGTTGATTTGATGCGGAATCTTCTATATGATGTACTTGTTGTCATAACTCTTCATGTTGTGGTTTAATATCCCTTGTTGTATGTTGCTCGGATACTCCTGTTGTCATCATGCATGTGTTTTGTTTTGACATCCCTTTTATGGCATGTTGGCTGGATTCTCACCATGCATGCTTTTGTGTCATATTAATAGGAGTTTTGATTGAGAATTCTGGTTGTGGAATATCTCTTAGAGCCACTCCTGCATGAGGGCATTTTTCCTTGTATGCCCATGACATCATCTATTATGTACATCACCATTGTTGACAACACTTAATGTAGTGGCCTACACCATATTGACACCGGGGCCTGGAGAAGTAGTCCCTCCTGGATGAACTCCATTACCAACGCTTATGTTTTCATGTGCTAATGATTGATATGTTCGTCTTCTTTTCTGCATGCAGATGTATTATTTAATGTTCTTTTAAACTGCAATTTTAAAACATCACGAAGGTAAAAGGTCTTAGAAGGGTCCTTCATCACACCCGGACATGGATCAAGTGGTATCAGAGCAGACTTTGCATTGATGTGAATTGCAGTGTGAACAATGGAAGAGGATGAAAGAGTGATGTACAAGACCATGGACGACATTTCCAAGAGAGTGGAAATTATGTACGAAACTCTACAAAAAGAGACAAAGGAAAAGGAGCGATTGCAGCTTCAGTTGCAAGACACAGAAGACGCCATGGAGGAACTGAAGCAAAACAAACATAATATTCAAACAAAAAATGATGAATTGAAGATGCGCTTAAATGAAGAGAAAGAGGAAAAAAAACGTTTTCTACGACAGCTATAAGCAAAGGACGAGGCCTTGAAAAAGTTGCAACGTGACCCATGTGAGCTAAAATGTAGTTCTCCATCTTCATGTATGTTTGCTGATGATGATTTCATTGTGTTTTAAAATCACACCACAGGGATTGGCTCCAAAATGTTAAAGAGAATGGGGTATGGAGGAAAAGGCTTGTGCATTAATGGCCAACACATTGTCAACCCCATCAAAGTAGAGGAATTACCTCGTTAGGTAGGACTTGGGTATGTCAGGAAAGAAGTTGGGGAATGCACTGAGACAATTAGTGAACCACCAACAATGGATGATGAGAAACACTCATTAGATCTTTCCAAATTGAAAGAGAAGGTAAAAGATGTTGATTTCCTTTCGGTTTCATCTTCTCATAGTATGATTTCTGTTGGAGATTTCGAGATCCCAATTACAGGGACAAACATGAGTCTCCTTACAAGGATGAGTCACGAGGAGAAAGAAGGACTTGGTTTTAATAACCAAGGCATAACTCCACCTTTGGAGTTTCTTTGCGAACATCCATTTGCAGGCTCAATATACACTAAAGGAGAGTGCTCAAAGGTGTTATATTCGTCCGAGACATCGTCGAGGAAAGAGAATGATGGGAAACAATCCTCATCATCCCATGGCAGTTTCCATTGTAGGAAGAGAGTGGAGGCAAGATCTCATCGCCATACTGACATCATAAATAGCAAGGAAGGTCTAACCATTTTCGATCTTCGAATGTTCATTTTGATTATGATCATGTTGTTAGTAATGAACGAATATAAAGACATCGAAAAACATGTGCCTTTTGTGGTTTACCTAACCATACCTTTTCTAATTGTTGAAAAAGAATGGCAACACTCATGAGGCATGAAAAACCCTCTCAATAGCATGAAAAGAAACAGTTTAAGAAGATATGGAGGAAGAAAACCTACTGTGGTCATTGCAACAGAAATGCCCATCAAAGAGCCACTTGCTGGAAACTCCATCTAGAGAAGCACCTTAAAGACAAAGCGTCGATGCGTGAACTAGGAAGAGCAGTTGTTCGACAAGAAAAAAAACCTCAAGGAGGTGACCCATTCACATTGATAAGTGAAAAATGGTTTTTTTGACATGTTTTCATTTCATGGCCATTCTTTTGTAAACCATTTGTTGCATTTTAAAGTGCAAAAGTGATAATGTGTTTCCATCACTTGGTCAGCAACAATGGTGTCTCATCATGTTTTGAGTTGCATATTAAAACTCTGAAAGGGATGTTATGTTTCCACCACTTGTCCACACAATAGTGTTTGGCCTTATGTGTGTAAATCATGTGTTGTAGTGATGACGTGTTTTCAATCACTTTTTGAAGCAACCATGATAGGTTGGCGTTGTTGTCATAGTTGGGATATTACGTCCATCTTGTTGTGAACTTGACCATCGTGTATGTGATAAACTCATGGCAAGTGTGGGATGTGGGGTCATCTGTTGATCATATCATTCAAGCATGTGATTTGCAAAACAATGTATTACAAGTTGCAGAAGTAGCATGTGTCGGCTGGTTGCTTAAGGCTCCGAAGAACAAAGGAGAAGGAGATGGAAGCAAGATCTTTTCAAGACACTTGTGATGTAGACAGGGTACAAAGAGAATTGCAGATTATTTTTCATGCTTTTGGAGGACGAAATATCCTCAATGGGGAGGATTGATCCAGGTGGCTCCAGAGAGACACCCAAGACAAAGAAGGCTCATGAACGTTCAAAAATCAAAGTGCTCAGAATGATGCTGACCTAGGACTAGAGCGTATATCTCATCATCTTGATTCCAACAACGTGAATGAAACATCAATCCGAGTCCGAATGATGAAGTTATCACAAAAAGAAGGTTGCTTTGTTCCTTAGGAAAATGAGGCATTTCCTTTAAAAATGGGTTTTAAGCCTTTAAAAGGCAAAGCACAATCGAGGGCAAGCAATGGTCAATATCAGCACTACTTAGGTAGTAATCGGCGATATCAGTGCTTGTGAATCAGGGATGGAATATTGGATCAGCAGATCGGGTGGATGAAAGGCCTAGGACCAAGAGCCCAAGCCATAGCAATTACTGATATTGGTGATAGTCAATCGAAACAATCGGCAAATTGGTGATTGGCATATCGGCATATCAACAATCAATGATCCCTCGATATGTAGGGCTATTGGCAGCAGTGATAGTGATAAGCGATAAGCGTGAACTTGATGGGAATTATAAGCCCGATTTGATAAAATTTGAGATCACGGAATTCAGACTTTTCAGTGTATTCCTGTGTATTTTAGTTTTGGCCAAATATGTTATGCGATGTAATAAGTGACTAAAGCGGACCCGATAGGGTTTATAGGGCTGATTTAATATATATTGAAGTTCGGTCTTTTATGATTTTGGTAGGAATTTCCAATGTTTTCAGTATTTATTTGTATTTCTATTTTAATAGAGAAAAGGCCATTTTGGGAGGATTTTGTTGCACCACCGATGCTTCTATCAAAATGGCTTCTATTCTGAACAAAACAACTCCAATTTATCAGCGGCCTTGTCCCCAATGATGTTATAAAACACAATGGATGCAAAGAGCCGAGACAGGTAGGAGGCGAAAGGCTACTTGACAAAGTCAAAGAGGCTGTATGGTAGAGAGACGAGGCTGAAAAGGGGAATGCCAGATAGCCTACGTGCAAGAAGAGGCCCGAAAGCGTGAGTGCTAGAGATCCGAGGTGAGAGGCTATGCGACAAAGATAGCTTGACAATGCTGTGAATTACGTAGAGAAGCTAGAGCAACGCTTGAATTCCGGAGAGTCGCAGAGCTACAAAGAAGCATGAAACCAAAGAGCACTTAAAATTCAGGCAGATCACAGAGCTGACATAAGCCAGAGCACTATAGAGCTAGATAGCTAGCGAGCTACAGAGCTTAGAGTCTAGAGCAGTTATTCTCTCTTTGCTCGATTCTTCTCTTTATGATCGATTCTTCTTCTTGTGATCAATTCATGTTTTGATTGATTCTTCTTTCATATCAATGTTGTGAGATCGATGGTTCAGCGAGATTCAACTTATTGACAATTGTTTTATATGCCCTACTTCTTCATATGGCCATTCGTAGTGAGGCTATGACGAATTCGTAGCGGGTTGTGTCTACGCATCGATAATGTCAACAACGTATTCATCGTGGATTGTCTTATGAACATCCACTTCTTCGTCCACTTCTTCAGATGGACCATGGTGTGAGGTATATGATTTGAGTATATACTTCTTCTTATTCCATTATTCTGAACAGATCCTTGATTGATATTGAGGCAAGATCTGATTTATTATATGTTGTCATGATTCCTTGCTGATGTGATGCAGAATCTTCTATATGATGTACTTGTTTTCATAACTCTTCATGTTATGCTTTGAGATCCCTTGTTGTATTTTGCTGGGATACTCTTGTTGTCATCATGCATGTGCTTTGTTTTGACATCCCTTTTGTGCCATGTTGGCGAGATTCTCACCATGCATGCTTTTGTGTCATACTGATAGGAGTTTTGTTTGAGAATTCCAATTGTGGAATATCTCTTAGAGCCACTCATGCCTAAGGGAATTTTTCCTTGTATGACTGCGACATCATCTCTTTTGTACATCACCATTGTTGATAGCACTTAATGCAGCAACTTACAACATCTTGACACCGGGACCCAGAGACGTAGTCCCTCCAAGATGAACTCCATTATCAACGCTTATGTTTTCATGTGTTGATGATTGATATGTTCCTCTTCTTTTCTGCATGAAGATGTATTCGTTAATGTTCTTTTAAAATGCAATTTTTAAAAATCATGGAATTAAAAGGCCTTGGAAGGGCCCTTCTTCACACCCGGACGTGGATCAATATGCTAAATGTGAAGTTGCCCCAATCCTTAAGTAGAGCATTGAGTACTACAATTTCTTTATCGGACATGACTTCCCCTAGCTCTTGAAGTTGATCTCTCATCTCAGATATCTTCATGAAGTAGGGATCTATTCCTTCCTTTGACATATTCATCTTGTACAATTCATTTCTTAGAGATATCACTTCTCTTTCTACAGTTGTCGAAAATAACTCTACTAGTTTATCATATATCTCTGTTGATGTTTCAAATTTGGAGACATAAGGAATAAGAGAGTCCTTGATAGATTCTATTAGAATCCTTTAATTTCTTGTCTCATCCTTATTATACATGGCTAAGGCTTAAGTTTTTTCCTTAGCAGGGATAGTGATATTCCCTTTGACATGTTCTAGGAGTTCATTCTCCTTGAGAAGTAAATCAATCCTTGTCTTCCATGCAAGAAAGTTATTGGTACTTACCAATTTGTTTCTTTCCTTGCAAAACGACATTGATGTATATTTAGAAGGGGATATATACTTACTTCATAGATTTTGAGATGTAGTAGACTTGCTTTCTCCTTGAAGAATTGATGGATTTCCTTCCTTAGATCTTGATGTTCTTCAAGTTGCTTTCTCCCAAGTGGGCTTGCTTCAAGTAGACTTAATTGATGGCTTGACTTGAGGTGTAGGTACCTTCTTGATCTACTCTTCTTTGTAGGTGCTTTTATGTAAGGCTTTTCTTCTTGCTATTTAGTCTTCCTTAATGAATGATAGATGATAGACCTTCTTGTCCTTGAAGTGATTGAGAATTCTTGGCTTGATTCTTCAACTTTTTAGATGTCCTTCCTTGATGAGTCACCTTATGAGCGTTCTTGAGATGCCCTTTCTTTTATGTCTAACCTTACCTTTGATACCATGTTGAAGAATCTAGGGTAATTAGGTGTAGATTGATTCTTCAGGACTAGATAACAATTTGTGAAGTCAATTTACTTTTCTTTTCAGCTTAATATTCTTCTTTTCTTATTAGTGCCTGTGTGTGTCATTCATCAAACTTCTATAAAAACATAAAACAAGAACACAAGATGTTGGCTCTTTTTCAGGGCCAAAACCTCTCTTCTCTTCAAAGGAAAACCCTTTGGTAAGTTTTCTTTTACTAAATCTTCTTCCTTCATCAATGCCAAACACTAGAGTCTTGACTAGAATATTCTCCAAGCACAATTCAAATCCTTCCTTCTTCCTAAACTTTGTTTCCCAACACTTTGTCCTCCTTCTTCCTACACTTCATTCCCTAGCACTTCATCCTCCTCCTTCTTTCTGCTACAGGTGATGGACCTTGTTTATCTGAGCTCCTTGGTGAGATCCTTCACCAATGATGATACCTTCCTTCCCTTGATCCAAATTAGCTTCTTCTTGAGGTGTAGTGGGAGAATTTATATGGTTTCACTGCAGCCCTAATTTCTCGCACATGTGAGAGGTTTATCCTATGCTTTGGTTCCTTTCTTGTTTGCTTGAGAGACTCTCATCTTTGCTTTGAGTAGGAGGCCTTATAAGCCTAGGTTACTAGCCCAAACAATGTGATATGTATGAATGTTTTCTTGTTGTTGTAATGACTATAAGGATACTTATGTTTCTTGCACATGTGACTATTTTCTACAGTAGAAAACAATTCTCTTAACTTCGGCCTAGAATTCACCTTGTGCATTGCACTAGAGGCTCCCTTTCTTGTCACTTCTTCACCCTTTACACGTTCCTTTTCTTCGCTTGTTTCAGAGGGAATTTGCTTGAAATTATGAGGGAGTGGACAACCTCTATATATAGAGGATTGTCCCTCCTTTAGGCCGACTTGAAGACAAACTAGAAGCCTGTAGGTTAGCTTGACATATTTAGCTTGAATTCCTTCTTTGGTGGTGTCACATGCTTGGAGGAGACTTTGACTTTTCTTGGAGGTATTCCCTTGACTCTAATACATATTCATACATGGTGTAACATGCCCTTTATGCCTTCAACATTTCCTTTTCACTATTCGACTCACCTATAGCACTTATAATGTGCTAGGCCTATTTAAATGAGCAAGGAATTCATGGATATATATTATAAAAATAATATTTATTTTCTTGAATAAGTACAAATATCAAAAGTACATTTATGAAGACTAAACCTAGTTACATTTCCTTCAACACGCAGAGGTCAGAAGCAGCTTCAAGAGTGCATAGACAACTTTTAAGGGAGAATGGGACACATTGAGGCTCTTGTACATGAAGCATTTCATTATCCTGGGGATGGAGGACATGATGTCCCAGGTCGGGGTAATATGGGTGCTTAATGATGATTGTGGGATGTATTTTTATTTTCAGATAATTTTGGTCCATATGGGAAATAGGTCTTTGGTCTTATAGTTTTCTTTTGTTAATGTCTTTGTTTTCTTGTCTTTATTTATTGGCCAACAAATCTTGTGGGAGTGAGGCCATTGATGTTTTGAAACTATGGTCATCATGATGTAAATTTTCCTTAAACTCGTAGAAGTATTGTTGAGTTTAGGCTTCAGTGATCCATATCAATTTATTTAGAAGATTTTTTGGTGAAAATCACATTATAATTCATTTGTCGACATGTTTTGAACCAAGTGTGGTGCATCGTCAGGACGAACTGAAGAATTAGATCATGATTGCAGGATAAATAAAGAGAGTAGATAATCCAATTGCTATATTTGACTAGGAACAACTAAATTTGACCAAAAAATGGCTACATTAGACTAGGTAATGGACGAGATCAAGAGAAAAAGAAAGGGACACAAAAATAGTTAATTAAGTCAATGTTTATTTTATTATTTATTTATTTATTATTTTTAATCTTCAAAAACGACGATAAAGATTTATATTATCATTAATATTATACAAAATAATAAATGATTAATAACTAGAAAACCTAATTAGTTGCTCAGTTCTATGACTTAATTCTATTTCCAATAAATTTAACTTATATTAAAAATGTATCATTTCCTATATGAATAAAAGTCAATGGAAAAATATTTCTCTTTTCATTTTTTATTAATTACATTTATTTTATTCTTATATGTTTAACCAAGGTTATATTGGGAATGGTTGGTTTATTTTATTAGAATTATTTTATCTATGATTAGGTATGAAATATTTTAATTTATTCAAATATTATGTTAAATAATTAAGGCTTAAAAATAATAATAATAATAATAATGATGATGAATTAAATTTATTTTATAGAACCCATTAAGAAAATTTAATTCTTAATCTTTTGTTAGGACAAATAAAATAGAATAAATTAATTTATAAAAATCAAAGAGAAGAAAAGGAATAAAATGAAACAAACTAGAGGAAAAGAGGGAGAGGGACCAGAGAAACCACAATACAAGGAACAACAAAGGGGGCAGTGGGTGTGAGCTGGGTGGGGCTAGGAAGAAAGGGCAGCGATCCAACAACTGTTAATTTTCGAGCCATCATCCATATTGAGATTATTCGACCTTTTTTCGATTTCAAAGGCCTCCCTAATCTTCCGGTGATGAAAAGGCGATATTGTGGCAATAACACTTGCCTCCGCAATACATATGTGATGTCTAGTCTTTTCTGTGTGTTCTGCCAGGGCAGAAGACCAGGTCCTCCCATGTTTTATGTTAGCTGAGTGCTCATGAATCCTCTAGTTAATAGAGTGACCAATTTCACCAAGATAGGGTGTCCCATAAGAACACAGAATAACATAGACACCGTCCTTGGTGTTGACAAGCTCTTTTATCGATCTAAGGGAGCTACAGATTGTGTTAAGGGGTCTAAAGGTTTAGGGAACATTATGCTTCCTTAGAATCCTCGCAATCTTATCGGTAGTCCCTTCGATGAAAGGGAGATGAACCCCTGAGACTCGATCTTTAGGGTCTTTCTTAACCAAGGGATATTTGTTGGCTTTAAGGAAAGCTTTCTAACCTTGGTGCCTACTATCAGATATTCTTATTATCGGAGATTCTCAATGCACGAGTAGCTATTGTGTTGAGAACACCCATCTTTTTATTAGGGAAATGATGGGAGTTGGCATGCAGATACTGCACAGTATGAGTTTTCTTTCAAAACACTTGGTGGGAGAAAGAACCATCATCATTCTTCGAAATCATAACATTAAGGAAAAGTAGGCACCCATCAATTTCCTGCTCCATAGTGAGCTTTATGGAGGAGGATTGATTGTTAAGATGTTGAAAGAAAAGTTCCATCTCTTCTAGGCCATGAGACTAGATGACACCAGTGTCATCCACAAATATTTTCCAAATCTTGCGTAGGAGATGGGTCAAGGCCAAAGCCTTGGATTCAATGTCTTCCATAAAAAAATTAGCAAAAACCGGGGACATGTGGGAGCCCATGGAACCCCACAGGTTTTTTCATAGAATTCACATTCGAAGCTAAAAAATGTAGAAGTGAGAAAGATCTCAACTAATCGAGCAATTTCAAGGTCAGTGAGGCTATTGATCACCTCAATGGCCTCCTTTATAGGGATGCAAGTGTAGACGGAGACCACATCAAAACTCACAAGAATGTCCCTAGGGTCAAACTTTATTCCTTTAATCTCCTTGATGAGTGACGAAGAGTCTTTGATGAAAGACTCAGTGAGGATGACCAGGGGTCTCAGCTTCGTGGCAAGATATTTTGCTAGGGGGTAGTTTGGACCACCAATAGTATTCACAATGGGCCTAAGGGTAGCCTCCTCCTTGTGGATCTTTGGAAGCCCATATATCCTCGGAGTGATGGGGTTACTCTTAATAAGTTGATGGAAAAAAGAGCCCACGGAGTTACTAGACTTGATAGCTAGAGCGACAGTTCTGGAAACCTTTTTCAAGGGATACTTGATAATTCTTTTATAACTTCCACTATTACATAGATGATCCGACATCTTCTAGCGATAATCATCCTTGTCAAGGATGACAACAACCCCTCCTTTTTCGGCCTTGAAATAACTCTTCCATATTGGGTTGGAGAGTGCCTCTTAGTGCAACAGCAATTTAACACATCAAAAAATTTGAATTTGAGAATATCTTGTTTTACTATGTTCTTAACCATTAGACCTACAAAATTCTTATACAGAAAATTTGTGGCTTTAAAAATATGAAGTAGATATTATACATGGCGGATAAACATTTTTGTTATAATTTACATATCACTAGTTAAATATCATCATAGATCTTTCTTAATTTTAGATTGAGAAGGCTCAAAAATACAAAATCTAAGCACAAATATATTAAACTTAAATTATTAGGTATATAAGATCGACCAAAAGATATCAATGCATAAACCTATTTATGCTTAAATAATAAGGGTTGAAATGGATATGAATTTACTTGAAAAATTGTGAATTGAATCTGATATGTAAATCTTATCTCTTGTTATAGGTGTGAGACAATAGTAGCTTGCAAGTTGGTCGACTTAGGGCACACTGTGAGAGTCAATTTTGTAGTTGTAAGATAATATTGTCTTAATTGTTAATTGTCTTAAATGGGTTTCGTCTTAAGTGGTCATTGTCTTAAGTAGAAATATTTGCATTAAAATATTCTTGTCTCAAACTGTTTTGTCTTAAATATAAAGTTTTGCCTTAAATTATTTTTCTTAAACTATTTTTATCTTAAATATAAAGTTTTATTTTAAAATATTTTTGTCTCAAATTGTTTTTATCTTAAATATAAAGTTTTGTCTTCAAATATTTTTTTCTAACACTATTTTTGTCTTAAATATAAAGCTTTGTCTTAAAATATTTTCATCTCAAGTGTTTTTGTCTTAAAATATTTTTGCCTTAAAATATTCTTGACTTAAACTGTTTTCGTCTTAAAATATTTTTGTCCCAAACCATTTTTGTCTTAAATCTTATATTTAAGACACTTTAATTAATATTAAATATTTAATATAAAACAGCTAAAATAAAAGTGACTTTTTAAAATAAGAGATTTCTTTTATCTTAAAAAAATACCTTAAAAATTCCCTTTGGTATAACAGTATTTGATTTTTGAAATCTTTTCCAATACTTCACTACCATAACCTTATAATCATCCTAACTTTATCATCACTTTAACTACAATAACGTATTATTTTTCATCCCCCCGAATGCGGGTGACCATAGTAGGTAGTTATGAGATGGGACGGGCAAGCAGTGTGAGCCACTTGCCCGCCATGCGCACCTACACTGTGTCCACATGGGAGACTGATCATAATCGTCGGCGCTGGTACAATAGCCAAAGAATGCTGCACTGGAGCATTTACGCTCCACCCACCTTCACCTGCAAAACAAGGTTCGGCCCCTCGGCTCTTATGACGGCCACAGTTATTGCAGGAGCGATTCGAGCCCTGCAATCATGGCTCGGCCTCGGCAACGAATGCTCAGCCGACACGGCTCTTCCCGTGGCGGGTCTTCACGCCCTTCTGTTGCTGAGGATACCTCCCACCATTTCCATTGCCACTGTCACTGCCCTTATGCTGCAGGCACAAGTTCTCTTAGGCAAAGCCAATTTCTGCAAGCCAACTCTCCTGGGTCCTCTACCTCGCCCTCCTTTGGTTCTGTAGTTTTCACCTTCAATGCCTCTCTGAACCGCCCCAGAATCAATGCCCATGTCTCAGTGCTCTTCATCGAGGAAGCCCAAGAAGAGGGCGAGTCCAGTGCTCAAAGGGAGGATTCACCACCAGCTGAAACAAGGAGAGCCATGGAGACGCCCTGTGCTGATCCTGTGAAGGTTTTGGAAGGACCTTCCATTCAGAAGGCAGAAGTTGGGAAGGAGCCTGTCACGACGGCAGCAAAGGAGGTTCCAGAGCAGAAAGTGGAGGAGTATGGCTGGTGCAGGATCGTGGAGGAGGTTAAGGAAGACTAGCCGCATCTTCTCTTTAGGTTACATGGCTTGCAATGAAGGAATTTTGTCTATGTGTCCATGTGTCAAAGTGTCATGGTGTCAAAGGGTCAATGTGTCATGGTGTCAAATTGTTATGGTGTCAATGATGTAGGGCAATGTCGATGCCCAGGTTTTGTCTCTTAAATTTGTGCTCTGTGTCACAATGTTTTTTTGGAGTCCCTTGCAAGGGAATGTTTTTTTGGTGCCGCTGGCCCAAGCGTGGGTTAGATTAATTGCCTGGTTCGTCTAACACTAAGAATGTTTCTGCTCCACGCTGCTATATCCACTAGGCAGCTGGTTCTTTTTGACAGCAAGAATGTAATTGTATTCTGGTTCTGTAAATAATAGATTAATTTTACTGAGAAAAAAAAACATATTATTGTTCAAATATCGTTCAACACCCAATTTTGTTAATCTAAAAGAGAATTTTATCAACTTTAACTACAAGAACATATTAATATTCATCAACCACCCAATTTTATTAATAGAAAAGAGAATATTACATAAACTGTTATTATGTAATAAACAAGAAGGAGGCGCAGGCACAATACAGCCAGAAAATTTCTGTAAAGCAAACCACAGACGAAAATAAGAGTGAAGCCGCTAGGCCGGAATTAGCCCTACAGTGTCTTAATTAAGAGGAGGTGGGGGGACGACTAAATCCTTTTCCATACAACCTAAATCCTTTTCAATCATCTTCTTATTATATCTTATGCTTAGTTTAATGTCTATTAGCAATCAATTGACATTATTATCGTAATTTTTTTAATAAATATATGTGTGAGATTTTGTATTTTTATGAGATTCAATATTAATAAATATTTGTTTATTAACCAATAATTGACATTGTCATCCCTCAATGTTCGGATTCGTGTGGAGGGTGAAGTATCGTGGCAGCATGTCAGCTTAATGGCATAATGACGTCGTTCAAAGCAAGTCATCTTAATCCAAAGCCACTTCAATAGGCAGTAGTCTATAACGCAACTTTTTGAAAGCTTTTCCGGCAGATTTTTCCGGTCAAAATCCGGCAGCAATTCAATGGAATCCCAAGTTTGATAGCTAGTTTCTGCACAATCAATGGCTCCCAGGGGTTTTTCAGGGCGCTGAATCCAAATATGCAGTTAAAAAACCATTTTAACTGCTAAAAATCAAGAATTAACCTCATTTCTTCAGTCGGATTCCGTCACCGGAATCTCCAAAAAGTCGCATTATAGACAACTCCATTTCTTTATGTGCAAACTTATTTGATAGTGCAAAAAATAATGTGTATTTTTTATTATTTAAATTGTATTTTTGAATGTTATAGAGATTACATAACATGTGTATTGAGTCATTTTATTAGTGCACATACATTAAAATATTTATTTTTTAATATTTTTTTTTCTTCTATATATATGAAGTTTATATTCATGTGTTATTTTTTTTTTTTTTTTTTAACGTACAGGTTGAAAATCTTAATGTATATTTTTTATTCTAATATTTTACATCAACAATTTATTGTTTATATAACTTAACTTATTAAATATGCATAACATAGTCGACATTGCTATTCTATTTTGAAAATATTTTGTCTTCGAGAAACATACATATTTACAAATCATCTTCACACTGAACTATAAAATGAATATCCTAACTCAAAAATTCAAAATTTAAAGAGACTATAAAAATTTGAATTACAAATAATAATGAGAAATGTCACCTTTTTTCAATATGCTAACCATATAACCCCAAATTCTCTATATATTAATCAATAACAAATTATTTACAGGTTTTCATAATTTTTATTATATAAAATTTTTTATCTACTATAAAATTTATAATTAATGTGATTTTTTTTTAATATTATATGGATAAGAGATATTTATGTTTTTTTTTTTAATATATATCGATAAGCGATATTGTAAAGTCTCAAAGTTCTCATGACCTATGCTTATGTTGATGAAACATATTTATTTTGATAATAAAGGTGAAAATATAATTACTTGTATAGTTGATGTATATGGGATTTTATAATATAATAATTTTATAATTATTAGAAAAGCGATTACTTTTTGTTAGTAATTTTTTTTAAATTAATTGATAGAAAATTATGAACTTCAATTTTATATTAATATAAGATAATAATCTATTTTAAGAAGGGTAAGAGATATGTGAAATATGTATTTCTCTAAATAAAATTAATGTATTTATCTATTTAATTATCATAACACAAACTCCAAAGAGAAGTAAAATGCCTTTTTCTCGTCTCATTTAACCCTTTACTAAATATATCGTTGAGGTTTCTTAGTTCATCACTACTCTAATAGTCACTCAACTTACATCACAAGCCACGTAATGCTTTCTCAAAATTTGGAAACCCTAATGCTAGTGCCTTAGTGATTCTCTCCTTAAACAATTCAAATCTTCATTATGCTCATTTGTTCCAAATCAATTGTCTTGTCCTACATGAACAAATTCCATTAAACCATCTATAAACTTCATGTAAAAATGAGCAATGCAATGAAAACTCCATAGATCATGCACATTTTGTGGTACTAGACAAAATCCAATACGACCTTCACTTTCTCAAGAGCTATGCTCAATATTTGCTACAATATGACATATCTCAAAAAACCAATTCATGCTAAAAAAAAAATCACATCTTTCAAGTTGATATGTATCGTCTCTTTATCTAAAGCTTCCAACATCGATTTATTTGTTGGAATGTGTCTTTTTGGAAGGTAATAATGTCTAGGTTATGTTGGAAGAAACTATAACTTTATGTAAAAGAGTAAAATACCCTTGTAATAATTTATTATATAAAGAGGTGAAATTACATTTACTCAAAAAGTATTATTAGGATGTAATTCCTCTATATATCTTGGTATATAATAAAAGGAAGGGAGACCCATGAGATATACAACTCAATTAATATCAAAGTATTATCTTTGTAAAGGGTGAAGCATTTGTGGAGGTATTTTCTTTATGTGAGATTGAAGATTTCTAAATATAATGGAGATGCTATTACTTTCTTGTGGTTGTTTCCCCAATTGAGATTTTACCACATATATCTGGTGTATTATTTCTTGTCTCTAGTAACTTTTCTTATATTGATTAAGTGTTGCTACTATTTGCATAGAAGGATAGATTACTTGGTTTCCATGTTTGTTTTATTTTGCTATATATTTATGCATATTTCTCAATATTCTAACATAGTACTATTTTCTACCTCTTATACTTTTTTATAACAACATTTTCTTTAATTTTTTTTGAGCACTTATTATTTTGTAGTTTTGTCATCAAATCTAGTAGTCATTAAGGCTTGTCTTTAGATTTAGGAACTCACTAAAAGTTTTTTTTTTGAAGTTAGCTTTGAAATAAGGAGAATCAAGTAGGATTGACTATTGGTTAGTTAAAATTGGCTTTGATTTTTTTGTGTGTGTATATATATATATAAATTATATATATATATATATTATATATAAGTTTTTTTGGCATTTTTAAGGTTTGGTGGCTACCAAGGCTATTTTTTAATCAAGCCTAATTATTTTTCTGAAGCTAATATCTTTTGTCACAAGAGTTCGTTTTCAATGATTGTTTTTAAAATCTAGGTCTTGTTTTCAGTGATCTAGCTATTGGGGCCCTTCTCTTACATGTTCACGCACTATAAAAACCTATATGAAATAGGTACAATCTAGTTTGCTAGCATTTTGTGCAAACATCAATCACTCACGAATTTCTTAGTACCTCAATTTTGGATATGGGGTTTTTTTGTTGTAGTCATAACTTTTTGTCCTTTTTTTGCTTTTTTTTGGGGAGGGGGGAGGTGGAGGGCAGGTGATGAGCCCCATAAATGGGTAATTATATGGGCTCATTTTTCCTCCTAACTCAACTTAATCCACCATTCTCATTAGTTTGTTGCATGTTTTTGATTATATTTATGCTAATAGAGTGAATTGGGCTAGTCATTCTGCCATGAAGTCTAATGTGTGCTTTATGCAGATTTTTGGTCAATTTTGAGACAAAGTAAAAGGTTTAATGAGCATTTGGCAGCCAATATTTGAGGAAAACAAGGGAGAGGGTTTGTAGGAGGGTGTCCCCCTCATTTATGACCCCCTACCTCGAATCCTCCTTCAGAAAGCTCAGAGCACAAGTAGCCACATCAATGCATCAAAGGGACAACTGAGCAAGTGAAGAAGAACTGCTGTCTATCTCTAGTCTTGGGAGCCAAGCCTCCTTGATTTTAGGAGAGCTGTTGGAGGCTCTAGTTGTATAAATAGAAGGGCTTAGGTGCTCAGTAGTTTAGTTGGATGTTAGTCAAATTTTTGCACATTTGTTGCAACTCTTGCTCAGCTCATTTTCGAGCTTACTTTTGTGAACAATTTATGTAATGTGACTTTTATTTTGATAATGGACATGAAATATTTTTTGAGCAAGCATTGATTTCTTTCAGAGGGCTGAAGATCTTGGGTTAGGGCCCAACCCAAGCTGCCCAACACCTCTTGCTTTGTACTCATATGTTTTTTCTTTAGTTTATGAATTAATTTCTGTTAGATAGATTCATTTTCCCTTGGTTAGAATAGGTTGCTTTTGTTGGTTTACATAGCTGTTTCCATTTCAGTTGCTGAAATAGGTTAAATAGAGATAGGCAAAGATCCGAAAAGGCCATCAATAGAGACTTGATCTCCTTTTTTGGGGCCATGAGGTGAGGTCAAGGCATTCTTGTTGCCACTAAAAACACAGTTTTGTTTTCCCATGCAATTTCTTGTGTTTTAGTTTGATTTAGAGGTTAATGCTTTGCTGCGGATCTAGTTTGTCATACTCATTTATGTTTCTGCAATAAATATCTTTACATGTTTTCCTTTCCATATCGCACTGTTTAGCATTTTATGTTCCTAGGTCAGAATTTAGGTTAACATGAGATAAATCTGTTTTTGGTACAACTAGCTCTTTTCTTGCTTAGTTTTAGTGTTTTGACTTATACCTCTCTTACAGTACATATTTGCTCATAATAAATCAATAAATCAACCTTCACCATCTCTTTTGCTACATGTTTCACAGGTCATTCACAACCCTTCACAAATCTGCCCTAATTTCTGCACTTTTCTCATAAACTTTCTCTTGTCTCTTGAACAAATCCAGCCATCATTTTTGTTCCTAAACTTCCTTGGTGAACTTCAGACACCTTAAGACTTCCCTATAGTCTTCAGATACTCTTTCCCACCATTTTTCGACCTTTAAACCCTCTAAAACAGCTCTCGAAATCCTCCTATAGATCCTCTTGTAGATCCCCTGCAGCCTCCTGTAGAATTTCCTGTACATGGCTTTTTGAAGTCCGATTGCAAGGAAAGCCTCCATAAGGTTGCCAGAGGTCTCTTAGGACCCCTCCACACCTTCCTACACCTCTGCAGATCCCTAAGTTTCCCTCCATCACCACCTAATCACTGCCACATCCATAAATGAATAAATTACATGCATAAAATTTCACATAAATACACAAAAATCCAAAAACGATGTTTTTTTCTTATTTCCTTCTAGAAACAGCTTGAATAGGTATAGTTTACTTCCTTAGTAGGTAATGGCACTCTTTTACTAGATTTTCACCCCTCTTCCTGCAAAAGTAGGGTTAGTTGGTAAATTAGTGTTTGCTAGGTTTACTGCGCATTCCAATCTTCATTCTCTTTCTGCAAGTAGAATATCCTCTGTAGGGTTAGCTTTATTTCATCACATTTAAAACTTCTCCTATAATTCATAGAAGTTGGCTTGAGCTCCTAGTGATCTTGCGCCAGTTGACCAAGTGACAACATGTAGTAAGAACTAGTACTTGTGCATACAACACTATCGCTTTCAAGTTTGTTATGAACTATCAGGTTGATAAAAGTAAAGTAGGAAGCCCCATGAGTTGCAACATTATTGCTGCAATATTGGTGCTCACCAGCAGAGTGACTCAACTCCATAGACTCGTGTACATACATTCATTTGTGGTAGAATTCCCTGTCTTTGTAAATCTCTGAGTGTAACGCGTAACTACTTCATGGCTTCCATGCTGTTATTATTCATCATTTTCCTAGTTTTTTTGGGTAGATGATTCAATTGGAAACTATTTGTCATTGTTTACGTATAACTACTAAACGAGCTATCATACGAAGAGTGTTTACACACAATGATTGTAGTTAGATTTGTTGCTAGAGAGTATTTGCATAACATCCTTTTTCTTTTCCAATTCTGATCCCTTAACCAATGATTCAATTCAAGATCTCGGTGCAAAATTTGGTGACTAGAGGAGTGGATGTTGCACCATTTTATTACATATAACTTCTATGACAAACTCAATCCTGATTCACTATCCTAAATGTTTTGAGTTACAATTTTTAAAATGATTTGATCATTGTGTCATAAATCATTGTCCAAAAAGATTATTATCCCATTTATGCTTCTAAGTAGCTTTTGCATGACTTTCTTGATGGTTTTCATGTGAGTTTGAATGTGTATCAACTTTACCATTACTAGGTCTTCTTGTGTTGTTTATTATTGTAGGTATAGAATTGAAGGTAACATTTTTCTTTGAATTGGTGGGAGCAACCACAATTCAATGTGTATTATGTTCATGTAAACTCAAACTCGTGGCTGAGGAAGAAAGTAGTTGTAGTATTTAATTCAATCCACGAGATTGTAGGCATAAATCACTATACTAAACCAAAAAACAAAAAATTCCATGCTTGGAAAGCTATTGAGGTAATGAGTTGGGGGCTACGCTTAGGTTTATCACCATTGCATAGGAAGGAACAATTTGATTTGAATACAAATTTCTTGTGAGCAAAATATAATGGGTTTTAAGGATTTGTAGTTTAAATCTTCGTGGAAAGCATGGTGAGATTCCTCATAGGTAAGAAAAATAACTTTCAATTTATTTATTTTTTCTTCTAGTCATTGGCTTCTCGTCTTTTTTTATTTTTGGGCTATTTTCTTGTTTATTAATCATAATGATTTCATAAGTGGCTTTTGTTCTTGAGCTCATCAATTCCTACGATATTTAATGGAAGAGGAAGATGATAAATGTTTTCGGGAGTAACAATCTATTTCAACTAGTTAATGGTGAACATTAGAAACCTACTGACGCTAAAGACTTTTCTATATGGGAAGAAAAATGTGATCAAGCAAGAGGATTCATTGGTCAAGTGGTGTTTCAGATAGTCTTTAGGTACACATTGAGGCTGAAGATAACTCGGTTTGGGTATGAAACACTTTAGCTTCGTTATTTGATAAAGTTGATGATATATCCACTTACTAGAATGAAAATAAGGTCCATGAGTTAGATCCTAAATTTTTTAATAGGATATAATTATTACTTGTTGAATTGAAACCCTAAATGAAAATCTAAATAACTATGAAAAATATTACAAGAAAATTGACACATCCCTAAGGATTCTTGTAGAACATAAATTACCTTCTTCATTTGAGATGTTCATCTAAACTAGGAATAGAATAGTTGAAATGTATAAAGGATCTATGACACCTAACTTTGAAGATTTTTGTAAAGGTTTTATTAATGATCAAGAAAGGTTGATTGCTTCAAGATAGTTAAACCCTAACAAAGCTCTAATGGCACATAATAAAAATATTCCTACGAAGATTTTTAATAAAAATACTCAATCACATATTGATTATTCACTATATGTTTAATAAATGATAACTTGATAGGGAGAGTGTATGGTATCTCAGAATGGCACATAATTCTTCCAGCTTCGCGATGACTAGGGTTTGGCCCTAACCTTCCACCCTTGCTTCTTCTCATAACGATTCAAAGTCCAAATGGCATTTTGTCCTTCACTTTCTTCTATGGATTTGTCCTCTGCATTTCCCTTCTCTTTTGTTAAGGCCTCCTCATTGATGATTGCAAAAATGGGGAAGAGTTCCAGACTAAAATCCCCAATATTTCCCTTCTCATCGATTGGAATCAATTCTATAGTTCTAAGAAAGAGTGTGGATGGTTCTAGATCTTATGTAGTTTGTGGGGTTTACCCCCCTCACTCATCGTTGTTTGGATCTTCTATGCCTTCTGCTCCAGTTTTCGGTAATTTAGGCATTGCCTCTCCTCTAAGTTAGGTGGGACCTCTCCAATCCTCCACACAGTGATTCTATGATGTTGCAAAATATTCTTCTTCTTGTTTCTCTTCCTCTGGTATCAGAATGATGCATGTTAGTGAAGCCTCCTCGATGGAGGGTTCCTTAGGAGCGGAGGCTCTATGTGAAACAAATTTTTTCTCAGAAGTTGGTTTGGTTTGTAGGTTTAATGGATTGTGGCATAAAATTGTTGACCTCCATTCATGGATTTCTAAGGATTGGAAGGCTCTCATCTCTATTGAGATGAACATTTACCCTCTGGAAAGAGGTTTTTTCATTACCATTTTCAATAGTGTTGAAGATTGTGTGCCAATATCAGGTTCCGACCCATGGTTCTAGGGTAGTGTAGGGCTCTCTATGTAGCCTTGGTTTTCCTGCTTTAATCCTCTCTTGGCATCAATTTTGATTGTCCTAGTTTCAGTAAGGTTCCCTAAGCTCCCTTTGCATATGTGAAATATTACTACCTTGACCTTAATTAGAAATGCTTTAGGTAGTTTTGTTTGTCATAGTGATGACACTAAGCATTATCTGAAGCCCACATATGCTTGCATATGTATGGAAAGACTTCAACTTTGGCTTCCCTACCAAAATAAAGCTTTCTAGTCTCGACTATTCATGGGTGAAAATATTGGATTATGAAAATGTCTCTTTTCGATGTAGAGCTTGTTATGAGACTGGACACATTTTCAAACCTTGTCTCAAAGTTGGGAAGTCCAAGTCCAAGAACTCTCAAAAACCAAAATGGTGGGAAGGAGAAAATTTCGATCACTATTCAATCTTAAAGGAGGACTCCCCTCTCGTTCACTGCAATAAAGATTTCACTCAAAAGGTTGTTAAATTTTTATAGTCTAAGAGTGATTCTACTCAAGAGTTGAGAGTTATAATTGAGAATCTTCCAATATATAGTAGCGAATCAGAGGTTCTCGTCGCAATAGATATTGAATTTATTTATTTATTTGTATTTTATTTTATTTTTATTATATATATATATATATATTATATATATATATATATTGAGAGAGAGAGAGAGAGAGAGAGAGAGAGAGAGAGAGAGAGAGTAGAGAGAGAGAGAGAAAAGATATATATTTTATATTTATTTATTTATTTATTTTGACTTATGAATCTCTTGCAAGGAAAAAAGACAACCACTTTTGATCCTCCATTTTTGAATAAAGGTAAATCCGAGGTTTCATCTTCAGGGAGTGCGTCTTTAAATGGTTTCAAACAGAAGGCCTTGTCGTGGGTGAACCAAGTAGATGTAGTTCTTCCTTCTCTGGATCAAAAGAAGAATTATGACAATACAACTCGCTCAAGTATTGGTGATCCTTGAAAAACAACAGAAAACTTGGGTTGGATCCAAGTAAAAAAGGACAAAAAGTAACTCTCGAGGAAAGATGAAAAGTCAACCAAAGAAAAATAATTAAGATAGGAATGGATTGCAAATATATTTGGATTTTAGGGTTTTTTGGAAAGTTTTCAGTTGGAATGCATTGAAAATCTCAGTAAAGGGTTTCTTTGTTGCTAGGTTTTGGCTTTTCCTTGCATGCTCTAACCCAAATATTTAAGGAATTTTGGTTAAATCAATCCGCATAAGAAATGTATCAGTTTGGGCTAGATTCCATTTTTATTAATATAAATTTCTACCCGTTTCTTAAAAAAATACTCAATCACATATCAAAGGATCTCCCCAACACTTCTCTAATGATGTTAGTAAAAAGAAAGTGTTTAACCCTTTTATGTATTATGGAAAAACCAACCACCATGAAAAAAATCACTTTAAACAAAGATGTGAATTTGATATAGTCAAGAAGAAATCTTATGTTGAACTACAAGTTTCCCTTTGTGCCTATTTTGTTTAATAAAGCAAATGTCCTTATTTTGTGGAATGGATTATGGATTTTGGTGCTTCTAACCATATGTCTAGTACTACTGTATTGTTTTCTTATGATGACACTCACAAACACACATCATAGAAAGTTTCCATTGGTGATGGTAAATAAATTTCATAAGTAGGTTCTAGTAATGTTAAAGTTCCTAATGGTACATTGGAATATGTTTTTCTTGTTCAAGGAATGCCCATCAATTTGCTTGTTATTTATCGTGCATGTCATAAAGGTTGTAAGCTTGAAGCATGGCTAGATAAATATGTTCTTAAAGATATTAACCATAACTTCAAAGTAGTTTCTTTAAGGCTTATTCATCATGATCATGGTTTATATAAATTTATTAGATTTCATTCAACTCAAAATAAACCATTTTGTTCTTATGTTCCTCATGCTGATGAACAAATTAATTATGGCATGAAATATTGGTCACTTGAATTATGGTAAAATGGAAATGTTATGTAAAATGGCACTTGGATTACCTCCTATTTCTTCCACTAAAGGTGTTTGTGAAGGTTGTGTGCGTAGTAAATAACATATGGAAATGTTTGATAAACATAAAGCTTAACGTGCTAAATAACAATTGCAATTAATTCATAGTGATATATGTGTTTCACTTGAAAATCCTTTTTTCTCCCATGCTTCTTAGTTTCTTACATTTATTAATGATTATAGCATAAAATCTTGGTTTATTTTTTGAAACATAAAAGTGAAACCTTTGGTAAATTTCAAGAATTTAAATCCATGGTTGAAAATGAATATAGTAAAAGTATTAATACATTGAGAAATAATAATGGAGGGGAATTCACTAAAAAGGAATTTTACTGGATATTTGTATAAGCATGGTATTCAACATCAAAATATTGTTCCTTAAGCACCTTAAAAAATGGGGTAGTTGAAAGAAAAATAGAACTTTTGGTTGAAATGGCTAGATGTATGCTTTATTGTAAAGGATTACATAAATTTTTTTGGGTTGAAGTTGTTTTCTATGCTAACTATATTTTAAATAGATTTCCCGCTAAGGCACTTTTCCAAGTTACTTCCAAAGAAAAATGGAATGGAAGAAAACCCTATATAAGTGACTTTAAGATCTTTGAAGAACTCTTGGTTGGAGGCTAGGGAAATAGGCCTTAATCCATTAACAGTTGAATGGAAAGAACATATTCTTCATCTGAGTCTGCAGGTATTTCTATTTTGACAAAGGAGGATTTGATGACATGGAATGGTGTATGTGTTAAAGCGTAGATTCCTGTTAAAGATATATAATCCTACATTATACAGGGTCATGATGTTATACAATCCTCAGTGGTTCCAAAGGACTTGGAAATGGGAGATGCCAAAAAGGCTGAAATGTTTTATATGGTTTGTTTTTCATAATAAGATCCTTATGTGGGAAAATTTGTAGAAAAAAGATTTTCAAGGTCCTGGTAGGTGCGGTGTCTACTGTGAGAATGCAAAAGATTTGGTTTACCTTTTTCTTATGTGTCCTTTTGCATCCTCTGTTTGGATTAGGGTCCTACATGTGCTTAATTTAAATACCTTATGGGGTAGTTCTTCTATTGATAAATTCCTTTCATAATGGTTCATGGAATATAAGGATTACAAGGCCCTACCCTTCTATGTCATATGGGGCATATGGAGGGCTAGAAAGGTTTAAATATTTGAACATTATATGCCATATGTGAGGAGCATTGTTATAAAGGATTCAACATACCATATGGATATAGGCTCGTCGATGGAGATGAATCCAAAAATAAGTCTTTATTATAAGGAAATCTAAGATAAATACCCAGTAGGATTTTTTGATGTGTCCTCTTCTTCTGGTACTTGTGGAAGTGGTGTGTATATTTTTTTGAGGCTCGATGATTTTTTTCGATTTATATGGTACAGTGGAAATGGTACACACACTAGAGTATAACTTCTTTCTTTATGTGGGGGTACTCTTTTGTGCGAGATGTATGGCCATAGAAGAGATTGATCTCTATGGAGACTCTAAGGTAATTATAGACTGGGTTAATCAGAAGAATTCCGTTGGGTCTTCTGCACTCTTGAGTTGGATGAACAAGACTAAGATCTTGATAAAGGATTTTAATAGGATTTCCTTCAATCAAATATACAGAGAATAAAATCAAGTGGCCGATAGTTTATCTACAGAAGGTTGCAGAGTAGAACTGGGTTTGATCAGTTATTATTCTATTTATGAAGATGAAGAAAATTGTTGGAGGGGCTAGTTAACTTAGTCAACTAGCGCAACCGAGTCAGAAAGAGTACATTGTAAAGATGACCAACAAGCTTGTAAAGTTGACAACTAAAGTGATCTAGAATTTATCCAGGATAAAGAATGAAAGGTATTACAGACTCATGTGCATGGATGTGCCTATGTTACTTATGCAACAGATCGATAAGATTGCTACAATACATAGACACTGAGGCAAACAAAGTAAACATAAGAGTCAAACATGTAAAGGAAACAAGTTTAATAAGGAGTTCACCCAATGCTCCTGGGCTACGTCTCCTGGTCCAGTGTTTCAATGGTGGCCTCTCTATTATGTTTTCAAGCAGAGTTTTACAATAGTGAACTCAAATTGGGTCCAACTTAACAGAATGGAGTCAAT
Organism: Pinus taeda; assembly: GCA_000404065.3. Taxonomy (NCBI): domain Eukaryota; kingdom Viridiplantae; phylum Streptophyta; class Pinopsida; order Pinales; family Pinaceae; genus Pinus; species Pinus taeda. Next base: position 24,879 of record APFE030027807.1, on the reverse strand, counting down.
AGGAATGGAGTGCACAAACTCTCCTTACTGAAACTTGACCTTTGAGGGTCACAGTAGTATGACAGGCCTATACCGAGGAGTTTTCTTGAACCTCTCAAGCCCTCAATGGAGTACACAACCTCTTGGACTCTCTTTGGCTCTGTCTGGCTTGATGCTGCCTTCAGGTCAGCTCAAATTATACTCTCTGTGTGTTGCTTTTCTGTATGCTGCTTCCTCTTTGTATGCTCTCTCTCTCTTTGTATCCTGCCTCCTCTACTTCTATCGGTTTATGGCTTTAAATCCAGTCTGTTCTTTCGACTATTCGTTTCCGCTTCTTGGCCTTCTGGTTTCCTTTCCTCTGTCCGTTCAAATTCCTCTACTCTGCGTAATCATCACCGGGTAACACCTCACAGGGAGGTGGCCACTAGTTTACTAACAAACTGGGTGTCAGATTCCCTGAATCGTATTTGAATGGACGTTAAATCTGTTTGCTTCAAGATCGCATATGAACACAAATCATTTGCCAACTCATCATCTACGTCGGACGTCAAATCCCTGTCATCTTGATTTTTGACCTATCAAATCCAGTCAGCCATCGGGACATATCTCCGCCGTCGATCTGGACTCCCCAGATCCTACGGTCGTCCTTCATATTGGGCGGAAAAGTTGCACGGTGTTTACCTATCTGATCTGGGTGGTTTTCTCTCTCAGCTACTAGACGCATCTCGCTCAATGTGTGGCATCGTGGGGGAATCAGTTAAAACTGCTTACCGCCTCAAAGCCTTCCGATGTCCTGTTGGTTTGGGGAATCCCGCACTACGGAACCGAAACAATTACTTTTCCAAGTTTTATAGTGATTTCAGGTCCGAGCACTTCGGGGCTTTCCTTCACTGAGGGGGACGCCCTGCAATACGTGATTAGTGCTAATCACATATCAGAATCCACCTCTGTTTCTTGATCTAGCCTCCAATTTTGCCAGTTTTGTGCCATTGTACTTTAGCATGGGCCAACGGTCTGCGCACTCGACCAAGGGTCCTCGTTGCGCCGCTCTGGCCATAACTACAATTGTTACGAGGATTCCTTCTGATAGCTTCAATGATTTTAAGACTTGAATCTTTTAGCATAATTTGAAACTGTCATGAAAACTTAGAGAGTTTTGGGATCCAATTCAGATCACAACCTTCCCACTGAAAAAGATTTTGGACCACCAAAAGTTGGTTTTCTTTCAAGCATCAATCAAATGAGGATATTGCTTCATCTCTTGCTCAATTTCTATCCATTTCTCACTACTTGGCTTTGAACCATTGAGTCTAATCTTGAGGTACTCAACATCCCCTCTATGTGTAGTTCTTACCTTCCTGTCCAGAACTGTATCTTCCTGCAACTCATTAAATTATTAAGGTAACAGATCATCAATAGAAGGCAATTGACTCTGCTCTTTGGGATCTTTAATTAATGAAGGTTCAAATAGTCTCAAGCTTTTTGCATTAACAACTAAGTAGATGTGCATGTAAGCTGGTAGATCAAGGCGAAAAGCATTCTCACCAATTTTCTCAAGTATCTTGAAAGGTCCATACCTTATTGGCTTCAACTTCTTACCTTCTCCTTGCATTCGGTCTTTGTTGATATACGGCCAGACTTGATCATCAACTTGGAAACCATGCTCATTAAAATCTGGTGAATATCTATTGACGCATCCCCCGATGATGGACTCACTTGGTAGTCTGAAATGTTGGGTTCACAAAACTCTATAACAGGTCATTCCTCATCTATAAAACTATGCTCCATACGATGCTTGTCATGCCTTGCCTTGTACTTGGCTTGGCTCTTTTCCAGCTATTCTTGTATTTCCTAGTGAATCTCTTGGATTTGTTCAATGAACTTGGTTTCCTGTCCACATCACTGTGTCCATCAACTGCTATGTCTTTACCAAAGACAAAATCCAAGGGAGACCTTGGTGTGAAACCAAAATAGGCCTCAAAAGGAGATCTCTGTGTAGAAGAATGTTTAGCATGCTGCACATAACATAAATGTTCATCCCAAAGTTTTGGATGCTTGCTGTAATAGCCTCTGAGCAACTAGATCACTGTCCTGTTCACCTTTTCTGTTTGACCATCTATTTGCAAATGAAAAGCTGTGCTTTTCTTCAACCTGGTGTCCATCAATTCCCACGAACTTGACCAAAATTTCCCAACAAATCGGGTATCTCGATCAGATATTATAGTAGTGGGTAATCCAAAATGAACCCATACATGCTGAAGGAACAACTTTGTAGTTTGTTCAACTGTAACTTGTTTTTTACAAGGTATTAAAATACACATTGTGCTGAACCTATCCACAACAACATATAAATAGTCATGACCTTTCCTAGATTTAGGCAGTCTCCAACAAAGTCTATGGAAACACTTTCCCAAGGATGAGAAGGAACTGGTAGTGGAGTGTACAAGCCTAGTTTTCTATTGCTGGGCTTGCTTTTCGCACACATGGTGCACCCTCTTACATATCTAGAAACTGTCTCATTCATTTTTGGCCAATAAAAAAATCTTTGTAGCTATGCAACCGTTTTACTTACACCGAAGTGACCTGATATTAGAGAAGTGTGTGCTTCTTGAATTATCTTTACTCTTTTAGTTTGTGGAATGCATAGCTTCCCACAATGATACAAGAGTTGGTCCTTAATACGATAATCCAATTCTTCTACCTTTTTGCCTTGACTCAAAGTTGCACATACATCTTTAAAATCTATATCTTGAGCATATTGTTCAATGTAGCTTTCATGCAATACTGAATTATGCTCAAGTATAGTAGATGCATTCATAATTGGTCTAGATAACATATCTGCAACTTTATTGTGTATGCCCTTTTTATATCTGATGACTAAATGAAACTGTTGTAGAAAACCCATCCATCTATCGTGTCTTGAGTGCTGCAACTTAGTTTGGGAGTGTAGATATTGAAGTGGTTGATAACCAGTATGTATAACTGTCTCTTTGCCCATTAAGTAATGTTTCCACTTTTCACACTCTGTACTAATGCATACAATTTTTTATCATATGTAGAATAGTTAACTACTACAAAATTAAATATCTCATAATGATAACATATGGGTTTACTGTGCTGCATCAACACTGCTCCCATGGCATAGTCACTGACATCTGTTTCAATCTCAAATGGTCTTTCAAGATTGGGCAGTGCTAGTACTGGTGCTGTACTAATATTTTCTTTCAAGATGTCGAAGGCCTTCTGCTGTTTACCTCCCATTGAAACACCTTGTTCAATCCTGTTAAAGCATGTAAGGAAGATGCAATTAAGGAAAAGTTAGAAATAAACTTTCTCCAATATTGTGCTGCTCCTAAGAAGCTTCTAACTCCTGTAGTAGATTTGGGTTTAGGCCAGTTTACAATGATTGCAACCTTAGAGGCATCTATCTTCAATTCACCACGCCCTACTATAAGTCCCAAATAATTCAAAGATGTTTTTCCAAATTCACATTTTGAGAGTTTAACATAAAGTTTTTCTCCTTTCAAAACATCTAGTGTCTGCTTAACATGCTTTAAATGTTCTTCCCACGTTTTGCTAAATATAAGAATGTCATCTAGATATACAATAACAAAATCATCAAGAAAAGGTCTAAGTACATCATTCATTACTCTCATGAAAGTAGCAGGAGCATTAGTTAAGCCAAAAGGCATAACCAGCCACTCATACAATCCCTGTGTTGTTTTGAAAGCAATCTTCCATGCATCTTGCTCTCCAACTTTGACTTGATGATAACCACTATGCAAGTCTAACTTGGAAAAATAAACAACTTCTTTCAACTGATCTAATATATCATCTATGTGAGGAAGGGGATAACGATTTTTGATCGTCATCTTATTCAGTGCTCGGTAATCAATGCACATTCTCCACGAGCCATCTTTCTTCTTCACCAAAACAATTGGAGATCCACATGGTGATGTGCTAGGTCTGATGAACCCTTTCTCAAGCAGCTCCTGTACCTGCTTCTTGATTTTTGTATTCTCTAAAGCGAACAGCCTGTACATTTCGATGTTAGGTAATGGAGCATCTTGCTGCAAATTAATATCATCCACTATTTCCTTTTTGGGTGGCAGACCTTTAGGTTCTTGAAACAATACATCATCTTCTGAAACAAATTTTTCTAAATCAGCTTGTTGTTTAACATCACAACCCTCAAATACATTGGTTTTATCAGGTTTCTTTTCCTTTACAACCATCAGTAAGAATTGTTTGCATGAATTTACAATTCGTTTCATCTGCCCTGAGTTTATGAGAGTATAATTATTCATGAGCTTATGAGCTCTTACAAAGCATTCGATTCCATTTTTAACGAGTAGATACTTGTTCTCAACTCTATATGAAATAGCTTTTCTATCATACAAGTAAGGACTTCCTAAAACACTTCCACATATATCCAGAGGAACTATGTCTAACTGAACCTCATCTACAAATGTTGACCCAAAAGAAAACTTAAGTTTACATTGTCTGGTCACTTGTAGTTGTGCTTTATCACTTAACCAACCTAATGGGTATGGTTTCTTGTGAGGTGTAGTCAGTAATCCCAACTTCTTTACATTTGCTTCAGAAATTAAATTAACTTGTGAGCCACTATCAAACAAAGTATCAATCTTTTGATGCTTGGAAATAACTTGAATATGGAAAAGCTCGTCTTTTTCTCATTAATAGATTGTGCAAAATTACTAGTAGATGCTTCATAATTTTTACCTTTATACCTGTGGCTGCAATGGTTGTTTGATCGCTTGAGTCCAACCCCAAATCTTTCTGTATAGCTGCAACAACCTTCTTCTTCTTGCCCTCGAACTTCTTAGGTCTCAGCTCCAGATGCAGAATCCAACAGCGCTCATCATCATGCCCATCCTTCTTACAGTGCGTACATGAAGACTTTCTCTTCTGTGCTGTGTTGGCCTTCGTCTCTTTCCATTTCTGTTTCTCTTCTCCTTATTCTTGCTTGCAATGGGCTTGGATGATCCTCCAACTTCTGGGTTCCCATTCTTTCCTCTAGCTTCTAGATGTGTAGCTTGAACAGATACCTCATCTATACTAGTGGGCTTAAACATGAGGATGGTGTGCCTCATGTAGCTGTGTAGACCACCTGTGTACTTCAACAGAGTCTCAGGTGAGTCTAATGAAATTTCTAGAATCAAAGCTCTCTTCCTAAATTCTTGGGTGTAACCTTGTGCACTTTTCCCTTTTATTTGTTGAAGAGTTTTCTAGCTCATCATGGCTTGTTGCATGTAGGCTAGTGGATAGAATTTCTTTTTGATTGTAGAAACAAATTCACTCCAGACAGAAAGAATCTTACCATGTTTCTTCATGTTAGCTTGTGTCTTGCCTTCCCACCATACTAAGGCTGTGCCTCCGAGGCGTAGGTTGGCTAGCTGAATCTTACTCTTGTTTGAGTCGATACTTTGCACTCTGCAATAAACATCAATTTGTCTGATCCAATTATCTAGCTTCTCTGCATTCAACTCTCCATCATGTATTGGTAAATCAAATTTAACATCTAATTTAATCAAAGATGTCTTCTTTTTATGTTCAGGGCTATTAGGAGGTGTGAGAAAGTTTTCTTCATTCCCTTTGCCTTTTGAGTGGTCATGGAGGAGAGATTCTTCTTTGGAGTGTGATGAACCTTCATCTTCACCTTTCTTAAACTCCCTATACATTTCCTCTACCATGGACCTCATGGCCAGGAAACTATCTATGAATTGGGGGTCTAGTCCCAAGGGACTTTCTTTTGACATTTTCTTCTTAGGACAGACTCTTCCAATTTCCGAGTTAGTTTCGACCAACTCTCCTTCTCGTAATTTAAGCTTTGATCTAGTTAGCATTCAACAACAAAATCCAGGACAAGCTTGTCTAACCTTAAACAACCTTAGTTGCACTGATACCACTTGATCTGAAATCTCTCGTGAATGATCTCAGTTAATTAATGAAGGTATTATAGACTTATGTGCTAGGGGGGTGTCTATGTTATTTTATGCAATGGATTGATAAGATTGCGAAATACACAGACACTGAAACAGTAAGAGAACATAGAAAGCAACCACACAAACACAACAAATTTAATAAGGAGTTCACCCAATCCTCCTGGACTATGTCTCCTGGTCCAGCCTTCAGTGGTGGCCTTTCTGTTGTATCTTAAAAAGTAGAGTTTTAAAACAGTGAGCTAAAATTGAGTCTCACTTAACAGATAATGATCAGTAGGGCTTTGCTTGGATCCTCCAAGTCTCTAGAGTACACAGACTCCCCTTACTGAATCTTGACCTCAACTGGTCTCAGTGGTATGAGTCCAATTTGGTACTCAATACCTGATAGGTATACACAGAGGAGTTGCTTGAACCTCTCAAGCCTTCTCTGGAGTTCACAGACTCTCGGACTCTCTCCATCTCTGTCTGCTCGATGCTACCTTTGCTGTGCAGGTCAGCTCGACTTCTCTGTTCTTTGCAATTTTTGCTTCTCTCTCTCTTTGCTCTCTTTCGCTGCTTCCTATCCCTCTGCTTTCTCTGTTTGTTTGTGGCTTAAAGCCAATCTGCTCCCTGACTGTTCGTTTCTTCTTCCCGGCTCTTTGGATCGCCTACCTCTGTCCACTGGAATTCCCCTGCTCTGCGTCATCATCACTGTAACGCTTCACAGAGAGGTGGCCACCTGTTTCCTCACGAACCGAGTGTCAGTTCTCTTTGAACGGTCGTTATTTCCGTTGCTCCAAGATTGCCTGCGAAACAGATTCCCCTGCCAACTCATCGGTCATGCCGAATCTCAAATCTTATCTGCCTCAGCCTATTTCGCTGTCGAATCCGGTCACCCATTGGATTGCTTCTTCGTCGTTGATCTGGGGCCTCCAAATCCTACTGTCTCCGTCCATATCGCGCGGGTAAGTAGCATGACCTTTACCCGTGCGATGAGAGCGGTTTTCTCTCTCATCTACTGGACGCATGTCACCCGTTGTATGGAATCGGGCGGGACTCGGTCAAACCCGCTTACCGCTTGAGGGCCTTCCAATTTCTTGTCTGTTTTAGCACGGGTCCTACCTTCTGACAGAATCGGCGATTTCTGTACAGTTCTATGCTTTTCCCCCTGACCAAGCGCTCAAGGCTTTCCTTCATTGAGGGGGATGCCCTGCGATACGCGATTAGCACTAATCGCGTATCAGAAACTGCCTCCGTTTCTGGATCTGACTTCCCGTTTTGCCAGTTTGCACCAGCACGCGGTTACCATGGGCCAACGATTTACGCGCCTTGATCGAGGGTCCTCATTGCTCCATGTTAGCCACAAATTGCCATTGTTCAAAGGTTATTTCTAATAAGCTCGATATCCATAGCACTTTGAAACTTTGGTATGAGTTTTACAGAGTTCAGGGAACTGTAAGAGTGTGTGAGGATCCAATTCTGATCATGAAGAATGGCACGGGTGGCTTCCATGATCATTCAATTCTTTCTTTCAACAACTCCATTTTGCTCAGGAGTATATGCAGTAGTGGTTCCCTCTTAATGCCACCTTCTCTACAATAGTCATTGAATTTATTTGAGTTATATTTAGTTCCTTTATCGGTCTTCAATATTTTGATTTTCTTCCCTATTTGATATTCAACCAAGGCTTTGAAAGAGCGGAACCATTTGATCACTTCATCCTTCTTCTTCAACAAATAGATCCATGTTTTGCGAGAGAAGTCATCCACAAAAATTGCATAGTACAAGTATCCTCCCAAATATGTTACAGGCAACATACCAAATAGATTAAAATGGACCAATTGAAGAATGTCGGTAGTTTGACTTTCACTTGAAGGGAATGGTCCCCTTGCATGTTTTCCAGCTGTACAATCCTAATAAACTCCTTCATGATCTATGTTGAATTTTGGCATACAGGAGAAGTATCGCAAGTCATAGCTCCCAAAGGACTAGCTCCAACCTGATAGAGACCTTCAACCCTAAATCCAAGTGTGAATGCATCTTTCGGGTTCTTTTGCCAAACATTTACTTCCATCAACCCATGTTACCTTGAAGCCTTTATCTTCCATCGCAGAAATAGATACCAGGTTCTTTTTCAAATCAGGTACATACAATACTTCTTGTAGATGAAGGATTTGGCCTTGATTCAAGTGAAGAGTGACAGTCCCAATCCCTTTCACGGGGTAGGTGGCATTGTGCCCAAGTATGATCTCCAAATTTGTCTTCTTTTCAACCAAATTTGAATGGGCCTGCTTATACCCAGTGAAGTGCCTTGAGGCACCACTATCAATCAACTAGTTATCCAAAGTGTCCGGAGGAGAGGCAGTGGTGAGGGCAGAAATAAGATAAAATTCTCTTTGCTTATCAACAACATTAGTTTCCTCATACCTGGAGTTTCTTGACCTTTTGGGAGGGCGACCATTTCCATATCGAGCAACGACAACATTTCTCTTTCCGTTGTTGTTGAACTTGTTGTTCCTTTGATTGCCATTGCCTTTGTAGTTGTTGTTGTCATCATCCCTTGGTACTCCTTGCGAGGACACTCTCTAGCATAGTGGCCAAACTTGTTGCAATTGAAGCATCTTGCTTTTCTTCCTGACTTAAATCCTTGACCTTATCTTCTTGGACCAGTGTTGTTCTTCCTTTTAGCATGAGCGTAGAAAGCGGTAGGATTATTTCCATTTGAGGGCTTATTTCTTTTTATCATCCTTATTTCTTCTTGAGTACATCTAGCCAATAATTCATCAAAACTGGGAATCCTGTCATTGTTGAGGATGGTGGTGTTAAAGACATCCCATTTTGTTGTAAGACCTCCAAGTGCAATAAGAGTAAGCTTCCTGTCACCAACAACTTCTCCAATAGATAGAAGATCATTCTTGATTTTTGTAATCCTCATGAAGTAAGATTGAATGGAATCTCCTCTATCCATCTTTATGTCTTTCAATTTGTTTTTGAGAAAGAGGACTTGATTTGCATTGTTTACTTTGAACATTCCAACCAACATGTCATACATCTCCTTAGATGTTTCCAAATCAGAAATATAGGCAACCAAAGGCTTGTGAATGGAATCTGCTATAATTTTCTTAGTTTTGACCTCACCTTTCATGTAATTTGTTTTTGCAGCAATGGGTGCATTTGAAGGAGGCTCCTCCACTCTTCTCTTTACATAGTCTATAACACCATTCTCTTCTAAAGTCAAATCCAGAGACATCTTCCATGCATGATAGTCAGATTTGTCCTTGAGCTTGTCCTCGGATTTGAAGTATGATGTAGTCATCATTGAAGGTAGCTCAAACTTCTTGCCCAACAAATTTCATTAGTGATTGCTTTTCTCACTCTTGCTTGGGCTTTGTATTCACCTGGGCTTTGATACCATTTAATTTTAGATAACAATGGTATGTTCTATGCTTAGCGCAATTTACTTCAATGCTCCTTTAGTAGCTCGATAACAATTTCCAATTATTTCCAGTAGAAATCACATTAACCATTAATCACATTGATAGTGAATGCAGATAGAACATAAACAAAATGCTGAAGACAAGCCAAGAGAAGAGAACACCGAATTTGGCAGATGCCAGGGAAAAACCCCAATGTGGGGAAAACCCTTTGATCAGTTCTTCTTATTATTATTCAATAGTTCAGCAGAGAGAGAATGTACAAAAGTCAAATAGACTAGCCCAATACAAAGACAAATCAGTTATGTCAAATTCTGCAGTCAATCTTCAACACTAACCAGAAAGTCAACTTTAGTCAAAACAACAGTAAAACACCTCCTTTGAAGCTTGGTCAAAGGCAATCAAATTTGGCGTCCAACAATGGTCAAATTCAACCCAAAACAGTCACAAAAACTCTGGCCAAATTTGGTCAACCTGCGGTCAAATAGGCCTGCGGTCAACGTAGGTCAAACAACCTAGAAAACTTTGATTTCTGTGCCAGTCAATGCGGCCTAAGGAAATCGAAATTCTGCCCTCAAAACTGTAGTGAAAACTGGTCCAAGCAATCTCGGTCAACGCTGGTCAAACTATCTGAAATTCTACAATTTCGGTTCTGTAATTTAGCCCAGAAATTCTGTCCTCCTAGCTGCACGTGTGTGTGAGCAAGAGGCTGCCCAAGCTGTGTGAACCAATCTGATAAGGTGAGAGAGAAGAATGTGTGAGTAATGGATGTCGAAATGAGGTGTGAGGTCTCTTGTATTTATACACTTCGTTGTGGGTGAACTTGTGAAGAGACACATCCATAAGGCTTCTTGAGCCTACATTTAACTGAGGCCTACTTGAACAATTTGTAGATGTGTGGCCATAAATTCAAAATCACACTTCTGCTTGTCTGAATGAGATGATCTTTATATCATTCTTGGACCTCTCAAAAAGAGGAATCCAATGCAATCATCATCTCCATCAAATGAGTTGTCCCAAGGTGGAATTTGGCCCTAGTTGCCAATTTTAACAAGGATAAATTCAACAATTCAGAAAATGAAGAACTTTCATGTCCAAGGAATCATAATCAAAACCTTCTTATACAAATAAAGATGCTTAAAAGTGACAAGAAGTCGCTAAAAGACAAGTTAGAACAACTAACTCAAGAAGTATTGCAATCTCTATTCGTAACAGTCCAAGTTGAATATAATGGAACAAATACTTCTTTAGTCAATATCACAACTCAAGAAGAGGATAAACCAATTGAAGTGAAGATGTACTCAGAAGTTGTAGTTCAAGAATTGGAAATTTCAAGTGAAGATTTCGCAATTAATCAAACGACCTCTATGTTTGAAAAAAATCGGATTCCTTGAGTAAACCACAAAATCACCATAAACTGATGAAGGAGAGATCAAATCATAAGAACTCCTTATCACCATCCAAATTATAAAAGCAAATATATCAACCAGAAACAAGTGACTTATGTTCCCAAGAATGTTGATGTCAACATAATTTAGCTTTTTGATAAAAATCCATCTCAAGTTTCCAATAACTACAAGATTCCACAGAAGCTTGATTTAGGATGGTCAGATCCCTTCTTAGTTCGAATATTTTGTTTATCACTTAGAGGATCTTATCATTTCGTATCAATGAAGATGATAGATTGAAGAATTCCAAAAGATGCAAGTAGATTACAAAGACAAAGAATAGATGATATGCCTTGTCAACAATAAGCTTCGAGGACAAATCTTTTTGAAGAGGAAGACAATGTTATGAATAAAATATATACAAATAATATTTAAATAATAATAATGATGAATAAAAATTAATTAGTATTGAATAGACATGTCTCTAAAGACATGACTTTTTGTGAAGAGGTACTTGCCTAGGTATATAAGTAGGCCCTCGCCCTCAATTGTAATCATCACACTTGCATGCAAATATTCTTATATATAATTACTTGTCCTACAATTGATGTCTTTGTTGTTAAAATTGGCAACCAGGGCAAAACTTCATGTGGGTCATCTTATTCATGGCTGATAATATTTTTATTAGTTTCCTCTCGTCGAGAGGTGTAGGATTGATATAAAGATCATCCGATTCCGATAAGTATTCATGGAGATA